>QOCX01000042.1:19031-86385 GCA_005959815.1 Sarcophaga bullata | reverse complement strand
TAGGCAGCTTCCTTTTTCAGCACTCTTCTGGTAAAAACTTTAAAAGTAAATAAAATTGCCATGAAAAGTTTTGTTTTATTTTAACCAAAACAAAACTTTTTTAGTTTCCATGGTTTATACAGTCATTAACATAATTTTTGTCTGATTCCATTGCAAAACCAAATGAATAATAATAATTTTTTTTTTAATTTAAGGATAAATAGCCAATGCATGTACGTATGCATAGGATAACACTTTTTTTAATTTGAAATTTAAAATCCATTTAAAGAATTTAATCCTGGGCATAAAAACAGGAATCAAAACTAAATTACCATTGTACCCATCATCATAATAATCAACAACATAATCATTATAATCAACGCTTTGTTATTATTATGCTGTCTGTCGCTACTTTTGTTTTTTGCGCATTAAATTAAATCACATGCAAATGCTTATTTTTGATGAAAAACAAAAAAAAAAAAAACAGAAAAATTTTAATCGATGGTATTAGGTGCAATAAAAAGTACCCTAATGTAAACTCCTATCAATTTTTGTCCACTACTTCAAGAGCTTTTTGGAGTTTTTATTTCATTATATTCATATTCGTATTATTATTCCGATATACTGCAAGTAGCATGCATTAATACAGCATAAATTGCAAAATTCCTGTTTTTTTATTTTATCAACAAAACTATATGGAATGTTGTCATCACACATCATTCATTATAAAACAATAAAAAAAGGGAAGTGCAACAGACATAGACGGACACACAACTAGAGAATATTGACTCAGTTATGTTTGGTATGTTTTTGCATGAGCGGCATATAATTGTTCACATGTCACTTGCAGTTTTTTATAGAAGATATTAACCCATTAAAGGGTATTCCAATCTTATTCTGACGGCATTTCTTCTAAAAACAAAAACAAAAAAAAAGCAAAAGCATTGACAACCGTTCGCCAACAATTGCTAGTTAATTTGTGTCACTTTCCTTAATTTTATTCCTATAAAATCTGGAATTTAGTTTCTTTGTTGCCACAAAGTAGCCAATTTGACAATTAACCCTTTAAGGACAGTTGCCGTAATTCTGCATTTAATTTTAAATGCTGTAAACGCTGTAAATGCTTCAAATGTTGGCAAATTTAATTTGAAATGCCTCTTCACTAAAGTGGTTAAAATTTGTCAACATGGCTGTGACGTTTTCATTTGAAAATTCTTATGCAACACCTGTCTAACCTCTTTCTCTTTTTCTTATTCTTCTTATTGGGCAACACGTGCTTTTACTTGCCTTTCTAAAACTGACTTTTCAAACAGAGTTGAGAACAGGAGTATGTATGACAAAAAGAAAAGAATGCCAGCCTGTTTCTTTAACGACAGCAATGACTTCCTTTTCCACAACATGTTCTGTCAGAGTTTAACAAATGTAATGCGTTGCTGCATTTTTTGCTTCCTAAAGGAAAGGGACAAGGGAAGGGAAGGAGAGAGCAAGGTGAATTGCATAGTCTTTGTGCTTTTAAACAAGTGCTTGAATAATTATGCAAGTTTCATTTTAATTTTAAGTAGATTTTGTGCTTCTTCTACTTGGTGTTGTTGTTGTTGTTGGGACACCAAACAAGGCTTGAATAAAACATTTCCAGACAAATTGCAACAAAGAAATAAATGAAGGAACGAACGCATATACAAAGGAGCCTTTTATTCCAGGAAATATTTGCCAGGTTCTTTCTTTCTTTCAGTAATTTTCTCCAATTTTATTGTTTTAATAAATGAAAAATGGAATTTTAAAGGATTCTTTACAATTACACAACATTGTTAAAGTTATTGTAAATAAAAGTAGCTCAACAAGAGAGGGTGAATTCAAAGGAAAGAGCATTTCATTTGTCAAAAATTCTTTAATACAAAAACAAAGAGAAGATATTTTTGAAAATGAATTTTCTTTTGCAACTAAATTTAACAAAATTTTTTAATTAAAATTGTTAAAAAAAAGAAAGAAAATAAAAGTTTCGAATTGGTATTAAAATTTTGTACTAATTTTCAATAAAATTTCATTTCATTAGCAATTCTATTAAAATTCTATTTTTTTTTTGCTATTTTCCTTTCTTTCGTAGCAAAACTTCTGGCATTGATTCTTATTAAAATTACCGCATATGAGAGACATTAAAAATGTTTCCAATTTTCCCATCCTCTCTCTCTCACTCTCTCTGTGTGTTTAACGTTTTTAGTGTCTTTGTGCCACGTTTTGTATCTTGTTTTCTAATGAGATTTTTCCGGGGAAATTATTAAAAAAAAAGAGTTTTTTTTTGTAGTTTTTTTCCACTTAAAATATTCATTATTTTCGACCGCTAATTGAATGAAATGAAACGAAATAAAATTCCGTACTTGAGTCTAATTATGATTATTTTTTTCATTTTTTTTATTATGAAACACACTGAAAAAAAAAACTTTTTTTTGCTTTTTCAGCAGGTTGTGCAGTCTCTAGTGCCATTAAAATTAAAAAATTTTTATAAAAAAAACTTATTCTGAAATTTTGTTTCTTTATTTATAATATTTTCTTTGTGTTTTCTTGTTTTTCTTGTTTTTTCTTTTTTTTCTTTCCTTTCTTTCATACAGAAAAATTGAATGTCCTTTATGAACGTAACTGGACAATGTTAGTGCACGAACAGTTGAGACGTTTCGAGGGTACTATAGTGGCTGCGACACGCAATATGGCTACTGCTGGTGGCAGTGGAGGTGCAACATCGGCAACAGGAGGTGCAACAACCGGAGGTTATGCTGGTATGGCTACCGATACATTATCATCGTCGTCATCATCATCAGCAACAACAGCTTTGAGCCGTTACGGCAATAATAATTTTGCCGAATACAGTGATTTAACCGCAACAAGATGGTCTTTTAGCGAAGCCCTACTCTACTCAGTAACTGTGATAACAACAATTGGTGCGTAACATAACCAAATGCAATTATTATGGCCATGCATGAGTTGATTTGTTTAAAAAACCATGTGAAATCCATGTGAAATACTGCGAGGCTTTAATTCAATTTTTTTTTTATTTTTTTGTGCACCCCTTCCCTCTTCCCTCTTCCCACTTCTTTGATGGTAATTATAATTTTTAATTTATAAAGTTATTGGTTGGAAGGCCACTCTACCAACGTAAATTTGTTGTAATTTACGAATTTATATTTCATGTTGAAAGTTATAAGAGAGTTCTTTAAGGACCAAATTGGTTTTAAATTTTTTTTTCATTGGTTATACGATATCCTTGATATTTGAAACGTTTCTTAGTTTTTTAGTGAAAGTACTGATGGCTTAGATTGACATTTTTCAACTGAAAATTTTGTAATTAATTCTACAACACCTTTAGGCTTTTACTTCCAGTCAATAAATTTCTTGTTGATTTACTTTGCAGCCACACATTAAATGAGAGCCAGTTAAACTTAATGCTTCAGTTTTTCTTTAAAATTCTTTGAACCCCTCTTGTATTTTATATTTCATTACGCAATCGGTTTATACAGACCGTTATTCTGCCTTTAAAAATTTTCAATTTTATTTTATTTCCTGTTTTTTGTTGTTGCTTTCCTTATGCTTGCGATTTGATTAAAAATTAAATTTTCTTTTAAATTTTTTCGTTTTTCTTTTTTTTTTTTAACTCAACTTCAAAGCAACATCTCATCAGGAAAAAAACTAAAAAAAAAAAAAAATTATGCCTCTTCCTTGAAATGAAATAAAAATAAAATCTTATTGCAAATGACTGCGAAAACTTGTAACAGAATTTCACTTTTTATTCTCTTTTCCTCTGCGTGTCTCGTCCATTTTGTTGAAATGGAATGGGAACGTTAAAACAGGTCATGGAAGTTTAACACCGCGTACAGCTGGCGGTAAAATAGCGACAATTTTTTATGCCTTAATTGGGGTGCCTCTCATGTTGATGTGTCTCTCTAGCTTAGGAGCCCTCTTGGCTGAAGCTCTGCAATGTACCTACGCTCGCCTGTGTTGCCGTTGGCCACAATATGCGGTAAATGGTGGCGATGATTTGGATGATGAAATGCTTAGGCCCAAACATAAACACTCACAGCGCGCCAAGAAACGTAAACAAAGGCCAACAACAACAGCAACAAACAGCATTAGCAGGGACATAGTATTGGAGGAAGAGAGTCATCATGAGATTAAACAAAGTCTACATCAGCAGTGTGATTTTCAAGAACATCAAAATGCCGTAAGTACAGTAGTTTTGCCTTCAAAACAGAAATTAAATTCCAGATCTCAAGAAAAATTTGTTTTCCAAACAGTGTTTAGCAAACCCAACCCCTGTCAAAAAAACACAAAAAAGAAAAAAAACTTTGAATTCTTTTTCCATTTTCGCTGAAAAATCTCTAGAGGCCAAGTTAATGCCTCAAACTTGTTACTTTTTCAATAATGTTAGGCAACGAATGATGATAGTAAGACGGAAAGGCAGTATTGGGGGCAATGGGTGGCTTAGTAAGTGACTTACATTTTCAGTTGTTGAGAGAGAGAGAGAGAGAGAGAGAGAGATTTTATGTTTAAGTAAATTATGTTCGTATACATACATATGTATGTGTGAGTACGTTTGTTCTAACATTGTAAAATATTATGGCTTATAAATATTCATGGCGTTATTAGTTTTTAGCCTCCTTTTTATTATATTTAAGCTGCTAGGAAAAGCAAAGAAAACAGAAGAAGAAAATGAGGCAGCAGCGAAGAAAAATTGTATTGATTTTTACTATCGGGGTTATTTGCTGACAAACAATTTAATAGTTTTCGATAACTTAATGTTGATAATGATGATGATTATGATGATGATGGTAATACGAGTAGAAATCGAAATCAATGAATAAATTTTAGTTTGTATATGAACGAATGGAAGCAAAAGCGGGGGGGGGAGGTAGTTAGACACAATGTTATTGTACTTTTAGAGGGTTTAGGAATATCTGAAGAGGAGAGATAAAATATATCTGAAATGCCTCAGCAAAAATGGAGATTAGTTAGTTGAATTTGAGTGAAAGCCTTCAGAACATGTGTGTTCTTGTTATACAAACCCTACTAAATATGTAGGAAAAATTCAAATTGAACTCGTCTATACTTTTAGTGCACCTCATTCGAAGGATACAACAATTCCTTTTTAAAATTAAAAAAGCTTTGCTTGATTTTACTTGAAAAATGTCTTTCTGACACCAAACATTCTTACCAAACATAATTATAGGATTTGATAGTTCTTTTGAGGGTACAGTTATGGACTAAACTATCAGTCGCTTTTGTTTTCATATCACAATGCTTTCTGCTGCCTCTTGTGATAGACTTTTTGCCTGATCATCATCGATCATTAATAATGCATAATACTTTGCTGAACTGTCTTATTTTACTCTCTTTGAAGTACTCTTTATCTGAGTCTTTCAAATCAATTTACTGTTCAGTGTTGTGTTTAAATATTTTGCCGCCATTTACCATGCTATTGCTGTGGACTTCGAATCAAAATTTGGAATTAATTAAACACCTTGAATAAGAAAATAAATGAACAATCGGCGATAATGCATACAACTAACAATGATACACAAAATATGGTTCCTGGTCTCCCTTTTTCAGTGGTTACTTTCAGTACAATAAGAAGACAAAACAAAACAAAATTATGATAATAATTTTAATGTGTGTTATGACGTAATTCATCTGCTTAAATGGCATTTCATTCAATGTGTGCAGTTTTCTCAATTCTTGTATATTTAACGGAGATAAAAAAATTTCCGTTTTTTATTTTTCATTTTCTTTCTTTTGGGTTTTTTTTTTCATAAACTTTCATTCATTTGGCTTAAATTAACGCTTTTCAAGTATCCAAGTATCCACTCATATCAGTGTTACAGTTTTTTTTGTTTTTTTTTTTCGTTTTATGCTTGTATTGGAAAGGATTTTCCAAGTAGAGAAGCAACTGTAAGTGGGTTGTATTGCTGTTGCGTTGCATTCCCGGTTATTATTTATGCTTGAAGCACTTGGCTGAGTGCAACTTAAGCTTCATTCATCTCTTGTTGGCAAGAAAATCAAAATACCAACGCACACTTACCCCCCTTTTTTTTCTGGAATGCTTTTAAGCCAACAATTTTACTTTTTAATCACTTTTTATCTGAACACACACACACACACACACGCAAAAAAGAAACAATTTATAGAGAAATGTAGTCCTATTGCCTGTTTTTGAAGTTTTTTTTTTATTATAAAACATCAGCAGCATTAAGATTGTTTGGCTAGATATGGCTAGAGAACAACGAACAGTACAATTTAAAGTTGATTTTGCCTTTTCGTAGAAGTGGTTGGGTTGGTTGGGTTGTCATTTGGAATTTAATTTTGCATTAATCATTACTCTCTCAACAATTTCTTTCCTTCCGGTGAGTTTTTAACTACTTTACTGCTTTAGTTTGGCATGTTGGCATGTCATGTTATTATTTTGGGCCATAAAACTATTGTGTTGCTTTAACTGCCAATGATTTCGTGCAGAAATAATCCGTCATAACCTTCGTTTAAACCATACCGCACCGCACCGCACCGCATCGCATCGCATCACATCACATCACATCACATCGCGATGTTAAATGTGTTGTGTGAGTGAAAAAAAGCAGAAGAAATTTTAATTTTTCTTTTTCTTTTTTTTTTGTTTTGAAATTGTGTCGTAATTGTTTCAAATTTGTTGCAATCAGCTTTAAATTAGTTGTTGCTGTTTAAACGTTTTTTGTTTTGTTGTCGTGTTCTTGTTACTTTCCGCAGAGTTTCATTTTAGTTGAAGCTATTGTTGCTTACCTAACCCCCACTTACCCTCACCATTTATTAACATTTTATTACGTTTTCTTTTGATGATGAATTTTAAATAGAAACATCAAAATTTATTCTATCAAGGTGACCAACTTAAGCAAGTCACTTGCACGTTTAATGGCTATGTTTAATGGGTTTGAAGTGATGAAATGATTATTTTTTTCATTCTGTTTTTTGTTTTGTTTTTCGTTTTTTTTTCTTCGTTAAAACTTTAACTCGTATTATAATTTAATTTAACGATAAGTACTATACTTACGTAATAGGTAAGTTAAATGGCATGTTTTGAGTTGGAATTTTAATAAATTTTGCACAGAACGTGTTGCCCGGTGATTAGGTATTCAAAATTGTTGCTCATTAAATTGCTTGGTGCAAGGAAGTTACGGCAACAACAAGAATTTTTATTTTTTATTTTTGGCTTCAAACGACCATGATGAAACGCTTCATTATTGATGTCAAACATAAAATTAGATTCTCTATTATTTAATGTTTATTATTGATTTGATTTTTCTATTTTCAACGAGGAATTTGAATAATATTTGCAAGATACAAACAAAACCCTCTTTTAAATATAAGCAGCGATACAGTAAAACCTTCTTATTTTTCTTTGATTTCATCTTTTGATCGGAGTTTTCTCTCATTTGCAACCAATCACTAAATGATGCCCCAGATTTATTCGGCGGCTTCCTCTCAGCAGTGTTCTGGCAATAACTCCTGAAAAATCTGTAGATCCCGTCACTCATGGATAAAATGAACATACACAACATGGTTGGTGGGAAAAGCTAACAACATAGGTGGTGGGAAAAGCTAGGTCGTAATCCTGACCATAGGATTGTAATGATTAGTTAAAAAGAACGTTTAAAATATATTTCAAGGCGATCCATTAGTCGACCTACAAAGCTAATGACTAAATTCGTCAACTTGCTTTTGTTTTAAAAGTCAATTCCATTTAACACTCACATTCTCTTCAGGTTTCGAATTGATTGTTGAATTCTTATTGATCTTCCAACTTGCTTGACAGCATCCATAAAAATTTCTTCTTGAACTTCGAAACAATTTGTTGAAAAAATTCAATTAAAATACGACCGACAAACTTCCGAAAAATCTTCAGAAAAAATAAACGAAACTCAACACATGGATTGGTCGTCTTACTTTAATTTGAGTTTTCTCTTCTCAGTTTTAATTTAATTGAAAACTTTGCAACAACAACAACAACAACAATAACAATAATAATAAAAAAAAGCCACACAATAAAAGTTAAGAATCAAAATTTATGCTGGACAATCCATAACTTTCACTCCAACTCTGGCTACAATAACGGATGCCAGACAGCCAAACAAAATGTTGAACGAATACCGGACGATGACTTTAATTGCCAGAGAGATGTTTAGTTCGAATTAAGGAAACTTATGCCAGGATGCTAAGGAAAAGAAAAATCTGAAAAAGAAAAGAAAAACTTGATTCTCCTTCATAGCAATCCATGCAATTGAATGTAAAAAAATGAAACCCAAGTCATATAAACTTTGTAGCTCCTCAACTATTGTAAATGCAAACGGAAGTGAGGGGAAAGAAGGCAAAAATAAAACTTTGTTTCCTATCTAAAATAGCTCTCTCTCTCTCTCTCTCTCCCTGCCTGTCTGCTCAAGTAAACTATGCGATATTGAGTTACGGTAACAAGAAGAGTATATGATATGATGCTGAAAGACAATAAAAAAAAAGAGGGAAGAGAGAAATTCCATTAAGGTTTTGCTGAACAACAAGTCATATGACCTTAAGGCTATTCAACCACTTCCGTCATATGTACTGATATTTAAGTATGTTGAAAGAAATGGAAAAATAAGCTTGAAATTCTCCCTTAATTTAAGACAATTTCTTCTTCATTTTCATGGTTTAGTTTTGTACGTTCATAACTGACTGGCTCAGGTTACATGAGGATTCCTTTAAATGGTTTCCCTTTATATCCCGGTCGTTTAAGATTAATGTTGCTTTAATCGCAATCGTATACGAAACAACAGTTTGACTGGCCATCACACGGAAAATACAAAAATAAATATGAAATAAGAATAAAGAAATAAGAAAGTAAAGAAATAAGAAATAAAAATCATGAAAATGGTGGGTTGACATTAAATGAGACACACAAACAAATAAACAAACAAAGAAAAATCCCTTAGTTTTTCTTTGGAAAACCCAGTGGTATTAAGGCCTGTGGTATTACAAAGAAAATCTTCATTAAAATGGTAAGATGGAAGAGAAGACGATGATGGTAAAATAGAGACATAAAAATAATTTTTTTTATTGAATTCTAAAGATTAGTTAGAGAAAAATTCATGGCACCAATAGACAATAATTTTCTTTAAGAAATCTTTTCCACATTTTCTTTATATTGCATAATCAGGTTCCCTTGTTTAGAAATGTTTGCTAAGAAGAATTTTATAACTTATTGGAGTAATCAGTTCGAATATCTAAAATATTGTAAAATGTGCACAATCTGATGGGCTTAGTTATTCAATACCAAACTAGCTTCAGGCCTAGATTGTATAACTACATTCGGCATTTTTAATATGATTTTAATAAAGTCCACGATAATTTTCAATTTCATTTGATTTTCTTTCTTTTTTTCGTTGTCTTTCAAGCGATTTGAACATATTAATTCTCTTTTTATTGGAATAAATGTTTAGTGTTGCTGTTGCTGTTGCTGTTGATATTTTTTTATTTTTAATTTTCTGTAAAAGGGAACGTTTCTGTAATCCCTATAAGTCAGACGTTATTGAAGTTGATTTTTGCCATTCGTAAACAATTTTCGTTCCCATAAAAATGTGGGGAGCAACAAATGTAAGTGAAATTGTTCCCATTTCTGTAATAGGTATCCGCGTGCTTGCGTACGAGTATGAAAAAAAATCCCTGATGGCCTTAAAGTTTTGAATCCTTTTGCAATTTTCACGCTCTCTCTCTCTCTCCCTCGCCCTCTCTCTCTACCGCGTGCTCAATTATTTCTTGTTCATTCTTTTAGCCCAGAATAAACAGCTAGACACTTCGATGAAAGCCAACAAGGAAAAAACAAGTGTTGGCACACAGAAATTCGTTTCGTTACATTTTCCTTTCCTTGCTCTTATGCTCTTTCTCGCACTCACTCTGGGTTAAACTTGGCACATAAAAAACTTTAAACTGTGCTGTTGTTGCTGTTTTTTTGTTTTTGTTAACATTTTTTTCGCCACATTCTTAACAATTTACGCCAGGCTACACGGTTGGCAGAAAGGAAACAAAAAGAGAAAAAAAATTGAAAAAAAAGTAGAAAAACTGAAAATGAATCTAAAAAAAGACACAAAAAAGTGAAGTTTCTCTACACTTCGCTTAAAAAAAAAAAATAAAAAAATTAAATAAAAAAAATTGAAATGAAATGAAATGAACAACTTAAATAAATAGTGACTACTGGATACTATAGACTGGGTACAATAGAATTTTACTTTTAAAGCCCCCTGTTTTTTTACGCTACTTTTCAGCTCTTTGTTTGGCTTAAAGTTAGTTCCAGATGAAGAGAGCATGAGAGAGAGAGGGAGAGACATAGGGTGAAAGAGATCGAGTGGTAGAGGGAAACTGTAAATAACTTAACGCACTAGCTTGCAACTGAATGGCTGGTCAGGCATTTCGAAATGAAATAAAAATTAAAACAAAAAAAAAAAAACAAAAAAGAATTCAAATTAAAAATAAAAGTTTAAAATAAAAATGAAATGAAATGCCATGAGAAATAAGGTCAAGTGGCTGTTGAAGAGTGTATTTAAAATATAGTTGAGGCAATTTCATTGTTCCACTGTTTAAATAGCACATTGAAAACGTTTATCAAGCTCTACAAACAAGTGGCAACAAATCATTTGAAATCTGTCTGTACACTTCCCTTAGCCAGGCTGGCCTCTCTCTTTCGTTATAAGGCAGTTTAAAGTCGTTGAAAACTCGTTAGTTTTTTATTCCTTTTTTATGGTGTTTTTGTTGTTAGTGGTTGTAGTTGTACAAGCAACATTTTCATTAACTGTTAAACAGTTCAACTGGTTAGAACAGAAATGTTCATTCGTTCATTTTGCACTGCACTAGAGGCGAACCGTTGACAGTTTAATTTCATTTTAAACATAAAATTAACTGCAAGAAGAATATGTTGCAGCACAAAATAAACCAAAAAAAAAAAAATAAACAAAAAAAAAGAATAAAACAAGAAAGAAAATGAAAAGAGTGTTGGAACTGCAAGAAAATTAAATTAAAATTAAAGTAAATGGCTGAACAAAATGTTTTTTTCTTTTTTTTTTTTGTGGAATTGTTGCAGAAAATAAATTCGTTTCGCAAAAGATTGTTTATTTTGTTTCAAGGAAAACAAAAATTTACAAGTTTTATGGAATGGAATCTGTCGAGTGTGTGAACAGAAAATTTTAAAAAATTTCAATTTAAAACACTCAATTCTAGATTTGTAGATTTTTCAGTCTTAAAGATGAGCTTAAGATGAAATAGTGAAGAATTTTTTCTACAATCACTTAAAGAATGTTGCCCCACAACAAATAGAAATCTTTGGTAAATAGACGCAGTATTGTGTTGAAAAAACATCAATTTATGCTCGCCAATTCTGCTCAAAGTTCAGAACCTAAGTTGTAAACTATTTTCTAAATAAATTTCGTTTTTAATTCATTAAAAAATGACAAAATTCAATATATTTTCCATATTTAAACATATTTAGTGTATGTGTGTGGCATTTGCTGCTGTAATCTGTACCTGCCTGACACAAAATAAGCCACAGTATGCCCTGATACAACAAAAAAAATATAATCTTATTAGTATATGAACCTTACTATGTACGTATATATTATGTATGTACAGACGAGTGTTAGATGTGCAGATTACGAAACATGTCTTTGTGGTTTTTCACCAGTTGCCACAAAGTCAATCATCTTTTGCTGTCTGTCTTTGGTTCTGGCTCTGCTTCTGGTTTAGTCCTGGTTCGTTTATGTGGTTGCCCTAACAAACGTTATGATATTTGATTTGACTTTTTCCAGGGTATTCTCTCATTTAAATTCTTAGGAATACTTTGTCATTTGAAGACGTAGACCGGTCACAGATTTTCAATTAGGAAAACTTAGAAAATCAACAAGAAATTATTCTCTTACAATTGTGTATTCATTACGAAAAGAATATGAATTTCATATTAAATACATATGAAAAAATGTAAATCCGTGTGCATGTAGGTGTTATCGCATATGATATTACTTAAGGAAAGAACACAGGAAATGAAAGAGAGAAAGAGAGCAAATATGCTTGTTAATTAGAAAAGATTTGAATAATTTTTGTTAAGAATTTCATTTAAATTCTAATAAATGTTAAAATATTTATTCAAATATTAATCACATCAGTTTATGGCACTCAATGATTCTGGATTAAAATGCTTTTCTTTTTTTTTTTTTTCTTTTTTATAAAACAAATCAAATCGAAATTACATTGAATGGTAAATTATCTTATATTCAGTTTATTAAGCAGGACTGGACTTGTGGCCAATCCAATTAAAATAATCGTATTAGAATAAGTTAATAAATGTTAAAGTACAACAACAACAACAACAATAGAAAAAATATTTTTTTTCATTTTTTTCATATTTTTTGTTATCCTCTTATACGGGCATTGTAAATAAATCCACAATTTAATTGCCTGTAAAATACTTTAAACAATACACCGTACATAGATTGTGTGGTGCTTTTATAGTTTTCCACACCAACAACAATACATATGTGTGTGTGTGTATATATGTGTGTTTGAAAAAATATAGAAAAATTAAATCTCCCTTAGAGTGACTAAACAAAATAACAACAAACGTTACCAACAATGGTAGACGATGGTAAAATACATTCATGTTGTAATGGAAAACAAAGCCACGGCTTTTAACTGGATTTTCTACCCGATAGAAACTACCACTAAACAATACACGAGTTTCTTCTTTTTTTTTTTTGTTGTTTTTTAAAATTGCATTTCTTTTTCTCTTCTTCTCTTTGTTTTCATTTCATTATATTCATACTTTTTTAATATTTTGCTCTACTGTTTCTCCTCTTTAATATTGTTTTCGTTCTTTTGTTGTTTTTCTTGTTTTTTTTTTAGATAAATTGTAAAAATTGTAAATACGATGCCATAATTGGAGAATCGAATACAAACGCCAACTATGACTATAAACTGTGTAATGATGCCATGGCAGCAGCAACAGCAGCATCAGCAGCAGTAACTGCATCAACATCATTATCATTATCATCAACAACATCAGTCGACACAACAACTATATCGTCAGCAATGACAACAATGAAGCTTGGCCATAAAGAAGGTAAGTGTGAAAAAGATATTAAAAATACAAAAGAAACGAATTTTAACCATTTGAGGGGGCATTAAAGCCACATTCTAAAGCCTTAAAACCACAGTCAAAATCGGAAACTAACTGAAGCAAGGGAAATCTGTGTAATTGAACGGTTCTCAGAATTTATGGAAATTCAATTTCTCTGATATGGATTATAAGCAACCCTTTTTGTAGACATTTTTGTAAAACGCAAAATCCCTTTTGTCATCTGTAAACTAAAGAAATTGTCTTAAAATGACGTGTGGATGAAATTAAGGGGAACTTCTACAAACAAAAGAATAAACTTTTGACTTTCGAGTGTTTAAGAGATTGTGATATCAATGAGTAAATGAGCCGGGATATTCGTTTCATTTTATATGCAATCTACATGATATCAATCCTATTCAACTAAAACTACGCCCGTCTATCATTATATATCGAATTTACATCAATTTATTCCCTGGCAACAGGCACTAAGTTGATGTTTGAATTATTGATTGATTTCTAGCGACTTACATACATATTTAGGCTGTAGTCTAAAACCCAGGTCAGATCTTAATATTAATAGATAGCTTGACAATCCTTCTAGTTCCATGAAATTCAGATGCGGCAGCATTCTGAACACAAGCAATACTGTGCTCTGATCTCTGTTGTGATTTTTGATTCTTCTTATGAACTCTTTATGCCTTCAGATCCATTGAAATTATATTACGTAATACGCTCTATATATGTTCTTAGGAATCTGTATTTAGGTTAAGCATGGCAAACAAATTTAAGGAATATTAAATCATACAAGATTAGTCCTTAAAGGGAGTTTCTTGTGAACACTCACAATTTTTCTCCAATTGGCTAACGTTTTCCGTTTGCTAGCGATTGCTTTCTTCGGATTATACCGTTAGAGCTTAATGGGCAACTATTTGAAATGCCTCAATGGTATAAGATCATAAGCATTATTCGTCTACCTTTTGCAAGAGAAATCGTTAGATTTTTTGCTGTTCAGCTACGATTTACGAGAATCATCATATTGGACCTAGTTTCGGCTCGTATAGCGATCGTATACATTACCGTATACTCTACACAAATGAGTTTCATTATTTGCCAAGAATTTTCTCATTTATTTCGTATATAAAATGGGCATAATTTGCATCAAAGTTAATGATTTAATAAAACGAAAGTAATGTCCCTCATATCGTATGATAAGAACAAAAAGCAAACGATCTCTCTGTGTCCTATTCATGCCGTTTTTTCTTTATTTTCTTTTTAAAATTTTATCATGAAAGTAAGACAGACAGGGTCCATAGAGCTCTATTCATTTGGCCACAGAATTTAATAACTTACTGTGTAAACTTTATGTCTTTCTTCTGAAAGGGTTAAAATGTAATTTAATTTGTTATGATACACACACACATACACACAGAGACACGCACACACAGTGAGAGACACACGGTAGCCACAATTTTTAATTGGCATTTTAGTTAAGATCTGTGGCCCTGTGACTCTTTGTTCAACCTGCCATTATTGTGCATTCAAAGATACTCCTGTTTTTTTTTGTTTTTTTTTTTTTTTTGTTTCCCCTTCGTCAATGTAAACACTACACAGTATAGCATAGCATAGTATAGCATAGCATAGCACATCACAATACAAAACCAAATTAATTGAATCGTAAAATTTTCCATTCTGTGCCACAACAATAAAATCAATTTTTAATTTATTTCATTTCAATCTCTTCTGTGTCATTCTTTATTGCTTCTCTTTCATCTCTTTCTTTTTTTGTCTTTCGTCATTTCATTTTATTTTATTTTCATTTTTTGTTTTTGTTTTGCGATAATAATGAAATTCATTTGTTTTTCTTTTACTCAATGGCTTCCGCTTTTTATGCCTTTAGATTGCTGTCAACTTTTACAAAATTCTCCGGGAAAAATCACTCAACATTTATCCTCTTGTATGCAATTGAGAATGTCGCCCACAATAACGGTTAGTAGTAGTGGCACCGCATCTACAACAATAGCAGCTGGGACGGCATTATCAACGGCCAAACAATACTATCAGCAAAGACCAGATGTCATGCTAATGACAACTGGCCACAAATTGTCTTCGCAACAGCCGCCAACAATGGCTACAAATGGAAATGGTCGTATGGTCGTATTGCCACCACCTCTACCACCATCAGCATCACCAGCACCAGCACCAGCCGTCACGCAACAACGTTTCTATCAAAACACAACAGCCCAGCCAGCAATGGCAACATATCATATTGTTACGTCGGCATCGGCCAACTCATCACCCACCCATCAGCAGTCTATAAGGCACTACATATTGCCTCAACTGACTGCTGGCGCTATACCACCTACTTCGTCTTCTTCACCAGGCAGCACCCAGCATTATATGGCTGTGCCCACGAATGTGCTACGATTTCAGCAAACAACACCACAAACACAATCCCAACAGCAGCAGCAACAACAACAATATGGCAATATTATTAACAATACAACATCAAACATGAATATGAATATGAATCCATTGGCATTACCCGTATCCGGTTCAGCGACTGTTTATTTTCCAATTGTTACGCCAGCTGCAGCCTTGCAAAATACATCATTAACATCTGGCCCATTGAGTTCGGCCATATCACAGCCTATAATTAAATATCACACGATACAAATGCCACATAAAAGGCAACAAAATGTCATGATGTTGCAACAAAGCGATTTACGAAATGATAATCAAATTGAAAACAACACTGAAGATGCTGCTGCTGCTGCTGCTGCTGCTGATGCTGCTCAATTTCCACCACCTCCACCGCCCGCTTATCAAACAGCTACAGTGCATGGTAAGTCTTGTTATGTTTTTTGTTGCTTTTATTTTTATTGTTTGTTTAATTAAAAAAAAATGAGAAAAGTACGCTTGAAATAAACTATTTTTGAAATACAAACACGTACACATTACAAGAAAACAAATTCAACATGTCAGTGGCATTTCAAACTGAAAATGAAAATCAAAATGAAAATGAAAACGAAAATCAAAATCAAAACTTCTTATAACTTTTGACCACTTTTTGGGGTTTCTCATCTATCATTGCGTCATTGCAGTGAGAAATGTGTTGCGCTGAGTAAAGCAAAGCAGAGCAGAACAGAGTAGAGCAGAACAAAACTGCAAACAAATGAAAGAAATTTCGAGAGCCTTTGAGAAATTTGTAATTGAAACTGAGAATGAAAATGAAAATGAAAATGAAAAGAATACTTGCATAGTTTCAACAAGACTTTTGTGTTCTTTTCCAATAGAAGTTTTCACTTCAATTTTATTTCCATCATTTAATTGGAAAACTAAAAAGAAAACGATTTTTTTTGTTTTTTTAAAGAGTCTCATCAAATTTCTTATGCTGCTTACGTGGGACAGCATTGCGTATGAGTAACATTAAAGAGTTATTGGTTAAAATGTTACTCATACGTCTGAAGATAATTTAAATTACAGCGTTATGAACTTACGAATATTATCAGCATGAAAATTGAGGTTTTCAACTAATTTCATATCCTTTTAAACGTTTTAAAGAATTCGATTTTAAAAGTTTATTAAAAGCGCACTGATTTAAATTGAGCTGTGGAACTCATAATCTACAACGCATTTTAATTGAAATATTCACACAAACACACACCAACACACACACACACACACACAAACACACTAAACTTTTCTATTCTTCCATGAAATGAAAAATACTTGCAGTATACAATAGTCCAGAGATGGCATTAACACGGCATAAACAGATCAGAGAAAGAGAGCGAAATAGAAAGGGAGAGAGAGAGAGAGAAAGAGAGAGAAAGAAAGAAAGAAAGAGAATTTTACTCATTATTTTTCTAACTGCATTTACCACAGTTTTATGCCACAATTTTATGCACACACAGAGTTTTAGTTTTAAAATAATAACAGCAACGACAACAACAACAACAACAGCAGCAGCAACTTAAAACACAATTTTCCAATGCCTCCGGTTATAAACACAACAAGATATTTAACGATGCAAACGACAATAACACCAGCAACAGCAATGGCAACAACAGCAGCAACAACAACAACAACAACAACAACAACAATAGTAAATGTAATTAAAACAAACGTTAAAAGTTCAAAAAATCATTACTTTAGGGATGAAGAGGAAGACGAAGAAGATGAAGAGAATAAAAATAACCGCGGGTCTCAGAAAATAAAGAATAAAAAAATCTGTGAATACAGCAGCAGCAAATACGACGACAGCAACAGCAACAGCAACAATCGTATCGTATCAGCTTTTAATGACATTAAACGTTCATTCGTTTAGTTTTTCATGGACATGACTATGTGTGAGGGGCTGCTAATGATGTTGCAAAAACTATGCGGCCAACAATAACAAAAACAACGAAAAATAAAAATTAAAATGAAACCCAACAAACCGAGAGAGCAACTGAAACGCAACACAACACAACACAACAAAACAGGGCAACAATTGAAACTCTCAAGTGGCTTTTGGAGTGGTTAAGCAGTGTTTAACGACTTTAAGCAGTGACGTGATGAGAACGTGACCCAAGTTTACAAACATGAAAACCAAAAAAAAAAAAACAAAAATGATCAAAACAATGCACAACCAATAATAATTAAAGCAGAAAAAATTGTTAAAAGAAGCAGCAAAAAAATTTTTCATTAAAATTCAGCAGCAAAAAAAAAGAAGAAAAATTTTAAAAATTAATGTTTCTTTCAACACAAATTACTTGCCGAGAAGAAGAAGTTTAAAGCGTGCCCATAAGTGTTCAATAATGTTCACAACTTAACAATTTTCTTTCCTTTACACAAAATATATTGATTTATAGAAAAAAAAAGAAGAAGAATAAGAAGAAAAGTTTTATTCTTTTTTCCTTTCTTCTTCGTTTTCGTTTTCTTTTTTGATATCCTTGTGGGAATGATAATCAATCATCACATTTATAACGATAACGTGTGCACTTAAAATCACAATCAAGCCTTAAAGGTATCTGAGAAAAACTTGACTCCAAACGCTGCCGGTGAATTACGTGCTTGAAAGCTGAAATTACCGGGTGATCGTTACTGTAAAACCACAAATTTGTCACAACTTTACCTTGCGATTATACCCACCTTTATGAATAGTCGTAGTTGAGAATTAAATTAAGCAAATTAAGAAGATTCTTGAAGACATTTGGTTACGGGCGTAAGTGCAATCAATTGCCACATGATTTAAAAAGGGGTGGCCAGATTGGAAATGCAGTCTTATTTTTGTCGCATGCTTTAGTCAACAGACGTGTGCTAGTCGAGAAATTCTAAGCAAAAAAATTCTCATACTTTATTGAGCCTCTAAGATCTGGTCACCTTTTTATTCTTTTCATACATACATCTTCTGTGTCACACATTTCCGTTATTGATTATAATAATAACGATGACAATCTGAAGACACAAGGCATCACATTAACATGCGTGATGGCAAGAAAAGAATTTCGTTTAAAATGAAAAGCCCACAAGCAATAATTGAAAAAGTTTTAAAACGATTTCGTACGTTAGACAATAAAAACTCTGCACAAATGTTCCTCAAAGAAATCTCTTAACTTTCTTGTTAATTTATTAAAAAGAAGAAGAAAAAGAAGAAAAAGAGAGAATGATTGATTGATGATATTCTGAAAAGGTAAAAATGTAACAAAAAATTTCTGCTTGTGTTTGTTTTTATTGCAGGTATAAGACGGGCCAAATTCTTAACAAAGCCACTACCACAAGAGATCAATACGTTATTGCAAGAGAGTGATATTTCCTGCCGGCATGATTTATCACAGCATTTACAAACAGCATTTACAAGTACTGCTGCTATGGGGGCAGAAGGAGTAACAGCAGAGGGCAACTGTGTAGGTGGAGAGCAACAAATGCTACCAACGTCAACAGCAATGCACTCTATCATGCTGTCAACGGGACGAACTAAAAATGCAACCGAAACTGAAGCATCAATGACAACAACAGCAGTTACAACAAATTTAAGCAGTTTTTATGGTGCATCAGCCTCGTCGACTCCACCGCCACCACCACCAGCCACACCACCACTACCATCATCATCATCACCAGGAATGTTAACGTTTAATAATATGAAAACAAATACCAACAACAACACAACATCAACAACAACAACAGCAGCAACAATTTATGAAAATCATGCAATCATGCTAACCAGAGAGGGTCAACTACCAGGAACTCAAGACACAATAAGACAGCAGGGACACAGTGAAGTTTCCCGACCTGCAACAGCTGTGGAAATAATGGAAGATGAGGAAGAAAATGAACAACAACGTTTGGGGTAAGTAATGTGAAGTGTGAAGGAGACACACAAAAAAAAAAAAGTAAGAAATTAAACAAAAAACCAACAACAATAAAAAATACAAAAAAAAAAGAGAAATCATTCTGCCTTTAAAAGACCAATTGTTTGGTTAAACAGAGAGAGATAGAGAGAGAGAGAGAGAGGGAGAGAGAGAACGGGAAAACAATTGCTATGGAATTGCTATGTTCTGTTGCATGTCTCTCTTCCACTCCATAGCAGTGTGTAGAGGTATTGAGTCCATTACAAAATAAATGTATGTGCACATACCCACACACTCATGCATATACAGTCAAGCCCAGTCATTGAAAGTTCATTTAGGCAACAACAAATTAATACTTCTTCCTCACTCCCTCTATCTCTCTCTCTTATGTTTCCTTTAAATTTTCAAGCCACATTACAGAAGTATTTTACAGAGAGTGTGAAAAGGTTATCTTGTCTTGTGCTGTGCTATGTTGTGTTGTAATATTTATTTCCTTTGGTTTTAAATTTCATCTTCTTCCTGCAAAACGTCTTCAAATACCTGAAGTATTTACACTGTGACTCTGTCTCCCTACCTCCCCAACTGTCTTTTACGCATTTTGTATTTGATTTGATTTTTTGTTGTTATTGCTGCTGTCTCAAAGCAAAGAGAGTTACTACACTAACGGCATGCTTAGACAAGCTTGATTTATTGTCTTGTCACATGAGTTAAAAGGTCTAAAATCCTATTGAACTGTACTCTCAGACAGTAAGCAGGAATAAGAACGAGAAAGAGAAAGAGAGTGGGCTTCGAAAGAATAAACAAAACAATTGAAAGGATTTATTAACACAATTGACTCCTTGAGCCCAAAGAGTAATAGAGAACTAGAGGACTAAATGGGCAAATGGGAAAAGATTTTATGTTCAAATTAAGAGAAAAAAAGAAACGAGAAAAAATTTTAAAAACGAAGGAAATAAAAATAAATTGTTAATCGGAGATATTGTTCAATTTAATTACCAACAGTTTATAAATTATTAACTTCGTGTCATTGAGGTGGTTTTAAGGTAAAACTAATTTGAGAATTCCTCTACTTACTTGAGATCATAAAATTTTGGAAAGTCTATGGAATTCCAGAGATGACTAAGCCGTACAATGAATACATGGATTATAAATGTGGCCATTATAACTGTAATACATATTAAATATTAACCGTTATTGAAATTATTTCTTTAAACTTTCTTACATCTTTATCGTGCTCTTAAATATGTCTGCCTCTGTGTGTAATAAATTTCAAATTCATGCTGAAATCAATTCAATTGAAGCGTTTCTGTTTTTTCTTTTCTATTGTCGCCATATATTTTATGCCATTCATTAAGGGATTTACAAAATTAAGTGAGACGGTATATACATGTGTATGTCCCTCTCTCCCACACTCTCTGCTATTTCCATGTAACACATGCAGGCACACACAATCATGTCTACTCATCTATTAAGTGTTGCTTTTCAACGCAATGTCGTTATACATTATGTTTCCTTTTGTATTTTATTTTTTTTTTTTACTTTTTACTTTTTACCAATACTTTAACAATTTAGTGCACAACACATTTGTATTGTACGTTCCCGTGTACATACACAATACAAAGTACACACTTATACAGATGCAATGCAAAAGAAAAATTAAAAAAAAATGCGAACGAAAATAATACTCGATAATGGGATATTTTTCTTTTATAACCACAATCGTAATGGTAGAGAGGTATGCTAAGTTTGTTGCTCTGTTGGTAACATAATCACACAGCGCATCATTTAGTTCAGTTCTGAAAAATTAAAAGAATAAAATTGTGTACGAAATATCTTAAAAAGATATTATGGAGGATGGAATTCTTAATCCTAATATTCGAAAATCAGGTAATAATTTACTTCGACTTGTTTTAGAAATATTTTGCATTTAAAAAAAATATTCTTTGTGTAGGAGACTTAGTTTAATCGCCTTAACCTACGCCATTGCCACACACTCTCATTTCCTTAGCCATTTATTACTGTCATGTATAATGTCGAGTGTGTATGTGTGGGTATACAAGTCGTTGCGAATGTTGGTATAGAAGTGTGCGTAATTAATTGTTACTTGAGCTTGAATCAGGTCAATTAATTTTATTTTTTTACGCCAGACATACGCACACACAATGAAATATTTCTTTTATTTTCACTCTCTCTCTCTCACTCTCTATCATGCTCTCGCTCTCTGTTCTTCTTCATGTATTGTACTATGTATGCATGTATGCCGTATTTTATTTCACCTCATATTCAATATAAAATATAATACAACAACAACAACAATATGTTAGTATTTTATGTGTGTGTGTGTGTGTGTGTTACACATATTAACGGCTGATGCAGCACAATTTTAACACAATTTTCTGACTGTATTGTCTGCAGCAAAGCTCTTAAAATAACAATAAATAAGGAAATAAAGCAGGCAGGAAACGAAAAAAAAAATCAGTAAAAAGCAACAAACAAAAAAACAAAAAAAAAAATAAATTTAATTTATTATGAAACATAAATTGTGTAATTTGTTGCTGTTGTTGTTGTTGTTGTTGTTGTTTTAATAAAATTATATTTAACCACAATATAATATTGAAGTAATTAATTTTGTTTTTCTCTGTGTGCTATTCCTTTGCAGCAATTGTCCCCATGGAACACCATCACGTGTACCCTTACTCACAAGCAGTTCCTGTAGCAGTAATAGTAATGATGACAAGTCACATACCCGCAGTTTTCTAAATGCCACAGCTGCCTCCTTCCATCGCCATACGTTGAATACCTTCCACAGATCTGCAAATGCTCCTTTACGCAAATCCGTCATAATCAATCGCAAAGGAGAGTGTAATCTGCACATACCAAAGCGTAGAAATTCCTCAGGCACTACCACTGTGTGTTATGGTGATCCATACGATGATATGCTCATGACCTCCGATGATGATTGTGGCATTTTTGAAAGCCAAAATGTGTACAAATTAAAGCATTTGCAACCGTTAAACAAACAGACTGACAAACATCTAATCGACCAAGTTGACTTTTGTGATAATAATTCGTTGGTTTCCTTGGCCGATTCAATATCACAAATACCTCAGGTACCCATTATTGTCGTTCTCTTCATATTAATATTCTACGTAAGCCTTGGCACTGTCATCTTTGCTTTGTGGGAAAATTGGTCACTGATCGATGGCGCCTATTTCTGTTTTGTTACTCTAACCACCATTGGCTATGGTGATTTTGTTCCCTTGAAGACATTTCAAGGACCTGAAATCCAATTGTTTGCCTGCTGTGCATACTTGCTGTTGGGCCTGGTGCTGGTGGCCATGGCATTTAGCATTTTGGAAACCCAACTGATATGGAAATGTAAACGTTTGGCTGTACGACTGAAATTGGCCAAAGAATGATGTTGTAAAAATAATATAAGTTTTGTATAAAGACCAACAGGTTATTTAAAATGTAAGTCTTATTATAAGTATGTAGCATAAGGGCGTACTAAATTATTTGCGGGAGAGATTTTTTTTTTTGAAAATTTTACGATAAATCTGAAATTTTGAATGAAAAACCTTCCAAATGAAAATGAAAATGGTATTGTTATCTTCAATTGATTTCCTTTCTAGTATGGTATGTTTATTTTTTTTAAATATTTTTTAATTTAAAATTTATTCTTAATTAAATTCTAACCAAACTGTTATTTTGCTTATGAAATCTTAAAATTAACTGCTCATTTGCTAATATTTTTTATAATTATTTTCGGTTTTATTTGCATCCGAAGATGGTGAATGAAATTTTCCTTTTGTTCATTCGCATTTCTCAGAATTTGAAAATTATTCTGAAAATTAATACTTCATTGCCAATATTTAAAAACAGCTTAATAGCTTAGGAAGAACAAAAAAAGAGAGAAAAAAAACGTTCGAATTCATTAAGAGTGTCGTTTTCTGGGAAATCATTCGCATGTAAATCATCAGTTTCTATGGAAACAATTCTGTCACGCTTAACAATTAACTTTTTGCCAAAGCTTATGCTGCTGCTACATGTTGCCAATTAATAAATAAATAATAAAAAAAGAAAGAAAAAAAACTTCTGCAGTTTTTAGTATCAAAAGAATTCCTTCTGAGTTGTCGATAAAAAACTTTCACAAAAATTTCCGTTAAAACGAAATGAATTAAAAGGAAAGGAAAGGAAATCATAATTTAAAGAATGAAAAAATCTGTGTCAAGTTAGAGTAATTGAAGCGATATGTAGAGTACACTTTAATTGGCAGAATTAAGATGAAAAAAAAAATATGGTAACTGTTAACGTAAAATATTTAAAATCGTTAAAAAAAATATTAATAATAATAAACAATACTCGTATAAATATAAAATAATATTCCAATATGAACTCCCAAAATAAGCTGAGCATCATTACATGTCATCAGATATTATGTAAAAAGTTAAAAATTTAAAATAATAAAAACAACAAACACAAAACAAAAATAAATTATATTTAATATAGCAATGTGGAGAGAGTGTAGGTAAAGAAAAATAAAAATAAAAATAGTTTTTAATTGTAAGAAAAAAAAAATAAATAAATTATAAACAATAATTGAAAAGAAAAAAAAAGATAACATAATTATAATTAAGCCGTATAGAAACAAAAAAAAAAAACACGAAATAAAATATTAAATAAAATTAAATATTATAGAAATAATAAAATAAAGAAAAAATAAATAAAAAAAAGATGAAAAAAAACTAGAAATTTTTTGCAAAAATATTTTCAACGGAATTTTATTTCATTAATTAATGGAGATGGATTATGGTAAAAAAAAAACAAAACTAAATTGGCTAATGTACTGGCCTGAAAATATAAAATATTTGTGCTTAATTTTCATTACGTCACTTAATTTGTTTACGATGAATGGCAAGTATATGAAGAATTAATGGGGAAAAAAAGAGTAAATCACCCCTGGTGATAATGACTTACATATACTCGAAGTAGTATTGTGTTAGAGAGTACAAGTTATAGTAAAATTGAAAGAGATTTATAATTTCCTAATTTGTAAATGCATTTGGAATCCTTTAGGTAGCAGAGATCAGCAATGAGTATTCAAAAAGATAAGTAGAATCGAATCATATTCATAATTTCCGATGCTTATACGCATTCATACTTATTTTAATATCATGGAACCTCTACTCATATTCAAAGTTTGAAGAACTCATCATATTCATACTTAACAAGAGGTATGATGTTGTTAATTTCCAGCTCTCCATGACTCAACATAAACAAGAATCACAAAATAATTATGGTTCGCGTACGAACACTAAGATACTCATTAGAATATTGTGTATTTGCTCTGCTTGCTGTTCCGTCTTTTTTTGCTTATGTGTCTTATTTCTTTTGTTGTAAATGCAACAATAACCAAGGCTTAAATCATAAGTAAGTACTTAAGTATTGTAAGTATTTTTCTAAAGTTATGAATTTAAATGTGAAAGCGTTTGAATCAAACATATTTCGAATGTTATGAGTTTGATGTTAACGTTGGACGCATACTCATTGCAATGTGTGCTTATAAAAGTCCTCTCCATCATTTCGATGTTTTCACCATATGCCGTAAATCCACCTTTTTGTACCGCATTAATACGGTTCAAGTGTACATGTAAGGCAGAGCATCCTGTCTGTACGATCACTAATGTAGTCATGTCGCCCTTTTTAGGCTCATTAGCACCGCCCCAAAGTATTTTTTTAATTCTTCATACCATGATGTTTCCGCTCACTCTCTTCACTGAAAAGCATTATCCAAGCTTATGGTATGTAATACTTTGGCTCTATTAGTCACAATATTTGCTTCCAAATTTAAAATCACATGATGATAAAACATTTAAAAAACCATGATGATTAGGAATGCGTATATTGCACATTATCTTTTTACTCTCTAGAATGGTTTTTGATCCATTATTCCTAGATGTGATTGCCCTACTTATCATTTGAATATCCGTAAAGATATTTAAATCCCTGCATGTCAAGCTTATAAAATTATTATTGTTATGATCGTGCATACTTCCGCTAGAGAAATCGGATTGTAGTTCTGTAGGCAAAGTACGGTTTCTGGTTCTTCTATATAGAGGCACAGTCCTGCAGCTCCATGTACCCTCTATATAGCCTTAGCCAGATTGTCTGCTCTCTCTTGCATCTATACAAAGCTGGTCACTGCTGTCTGGTGATTGTGTTCAATCACTCTGCAGTTTCCTGAAATTCCTTTATGACTCACCTGAAGCTTAGAGGTCTGGAATAGCAGATATCTTTGAGCAGTACATAGCATAACAATAAATTATCAAATCAACCACTGTAAATTTAAACTTATCAGAGATTTTTACAACCTAATCGAATTTAAATTTAAGTTTTATTGAAAAACTAAAAAATAAAATGGATTTACGATAACTGGACTAGAACACCATACACCCTTCTGTAGTCTAGTAGGTAGTGTCTTCACGTGAGGCCGTATTTCTTGAACCAGCCTCTCATTATATTTTGTTTAGAATCGTTACACGGAAGTATCATTGAACGAATTAAATTTTTAAAGGAAATATGTGTGCTTATGTGTGCTAAATTACAGTTGCAAATTACAGTGTTATCAACGTATCAATTTTAAACCTTTGAAGTACGTGACCGTAAAGGTTGTGTGATCCTTTAAAAATTATTTAAATTGAATTTATAAAACGTTGGACAACAAAAAAAAGTACATCGTTCAGCTATCATAGTTAAGGCAATAAAAATATAAAATCGCCTTAAAAAAATGAAAAAAAAGAAAATAAAAAAAGAACTATTGAAACGGAATCCCTTGGGGGGCTTTAAGGCAAAACAGCCTGAAACCATTTCGAAATCAACCTTAAAATAACACAACAAATTCCAGCTCCGGTATTTATTTGTCATTCTTGATTTCAAATTTATTTGCTTGACGTTTAAATACAAGATAAAACGATTTAAAAACACAAGATAACGACAGCAAAAAATGATGAGAAAGAAGAATAGAAATGTTACAACAAAACGAAATTCCGATTAGCCAAAGTAAGGCCAAAATAAAGACATAAAAAGTCCCTTCCGTTATGGTTTAGGAAATTCTTCTTTTCTGTTTTTTTTTTTTCGTTTATTCCCTTTTTTTCTTTTTCTTTTCGGAATAAATACGTGCTTCAAAACATTAAATAAAAAAGAAAAAAAGTGAAATGAAATGAAAAAAGAAATATGATTCACCCTCTGTTTAAACATGAGTAAATTTAATGTTAAATTTCCATTTAAAATGACTGGCTGACTAACCGACTGACTGGTAGGTAGACTGTATTTGGCACAGTCCTTGTGTTGAACTGGTTTAAAAGGAGACTTTTTTAATTCATTTTTTCTTTTCTTTTTTCGCAACATTTTATAACCGGAAGTATTGAAAGCGGAAAAACATTGTGCCGTTATCCCTTAAAAATGCTCTCTGATACCCTTAGACACACATTCAGCCACTTGTGTATAAAAAATGATGCTAGTATTAGTAAGAACATGATACAATTTTTACTTTCACTTGGCTTCACCATTACCTATGGGCTGTTTGCCCTACATCGTTTGTATTTGCCTTCTAATTTTCTTTATTCAAATTGAATTTGTTTTTCCCCAAACATGTTTAAATATGCTTATGGGCTACTAAAGATGTCATCAATAGCTTCATTAAAAAGCTTAAGACAATAAGCAAATATTGGCTAAAATAAGGAAATTTTCTAGGCCCCAAAAAACCTATAAACAATTTCTTGCCCACTTTCTACCATGTTTCGTTTATTTTTCTTTTTATTTCTTTCTTTTTCTCAAAGAGAAACGTTTACACTGGACGAAAAACAATTCGAAAAGAAAACTTTACTAAAAGAAATCAATAAATGTGTTGAAAGTTTCACATTTTGTTTGTTGGAAAAAGTTTAAGAGGCAAAACTAAAAACATAAATCATTAGCAAATGTTCTATCACATCTTATCACATTCCAATTCTTTTTTATGATTATCTTTTTTATATGAAAATATTAAATATTTTTTTTTTATTTCTAACAATTTAAATATCTCGTCTGTCATCGGCATAAATCTTTAAACAAGCCAATCCATCCCATCTCGTTTGTTTTCAACTACTTTTCCCATTGTATTGTATTGTATTGTGTTGTATTGTGTTGTATTGTTCATGTAATGTTTTATGGCTGCTGTTTATATACGATTTTCTTTTGTCTTAAATAAGTGTCTCTGTTGTATGTCTCTGCGTATGTTTGTTCAAGTGTCTGTCTGTTAATGTTCACAGTTGTTTATGGCCATAAAATTGATTTCTTTTAATACGGAATTTGCTTAAAAATTCTTAAATTTCTTTTCGAAATATTTAAACATTTTTTTCCTCTTTCGTTTTTTTTTTACTAACATTTTAATTCGAGTGTGTGTTTCATTATATCGAATTTCTTTTAAGAGTCAATTTAACATGCAAATAAATTAAACGATTTCGTAATACTAATACGTTGAAATTGAAAATTTACAAAATCAAAGGTTGAGGAGTGCTTTTACACAATAAACACGCAATACAGTGAGTATCAAAATTAAAGGTAGAGTAATTCGTAGGGCCCTGGTGCTATACTCTATGTACCTTTAAAAGTAGAGAACATCCAAGCTACTCCTGTTAAATACCGAGAACATAATAAAGTATTAAATCAACTGAAGCCAATTATTTCGATTGTAAACATGCGCACAGTGTTGACAATGTTCCTAAACATATAATCCAAGCTGTGAGTCTTGCTAAAGTATTTTAATTATTTTTATTTTGATTTTCCTTAGATTTTCTTCATTTTCTTAAGTATTTTCAATTTTTATGAGTAAATAAATATCGTATTAAATTAATAAACGAGAAGAAAAAAAACGAAAAGAAAAATGAAGGAGAGAAAACATCAAATAAAATGAAATATAAAGACCATAAATGAAATGAAATGAAATTCAATAAATATGCATGCATTGCCGGGACATAAATTTTTATTAAAAAAAAAATTAGAACGCTTAACAAGGCAACGGTAACAGATAAAAGCAAAACAATTCAGCATTTAATAACAAAAACGAAAAACGTTTTGCAAATAAATAAATATTTTCAAAGGCAAGACAAAGAGAAGAATTGAAAGAAACCCAAATGAAGAGTGTTTTTTCTTTTTAAAATAAAAAATAATTTTTTCACTTAAAGACCAAGATAATACGATATGGGAAAAATGTTAATGAAACCCTTGTGCTTAAGCTCTTAGAAAAAAAAGAGCATACAAAAATTTTATACGTTTGTACGACTTTATTTGGAATATTGATGACTTGATGGAAAATATTAAGAAAAAGAAATAAAAATAAGAGATAAAGTAAGAATAAGGATACCAGTTCTTACAAATGATGAGTTAAGCATCAAAAAATATCATTGCTTAGCGCTCCATAGACATAACATATCACAAGTCGTATTGGGTCATTTCAATGTATGTGTTTGTATTTATATTCACATGAGTTATTGAACAAAAAAAAAATTTTTTTTAATAAAAACTCATGTTCCAATTGTACAATTACTTCTATAATGATCATAGTGATGATGATGATGATGATTATGATGATTATGTACATATTTATTGATTGGGATGGACGTTCCTTTTGAAATATTTTTGAAAAAAAAAAATAATGACAAAATATTTTCTTTTTTATTATATAAAAGAAATAAAACAAAATAAATACGTTGAAAGCATATTAATTTCTAAAATTCTTGGAATTTTTTGAATTCTTGCAAATTCTACATTATAATTTACTAAAAACCTATAATTTTTTGTATTTTATTTTTTTTTATTGTATTGAGAATACAAAAATAATAGCTCAACATACATCAGTATAGTATTGGGTCATGGCTAAGGTGAGAAGTTAAGTCGTATCCCTGATTGAAGGGGTGTAATGGTCAATTATATAAGTAAGTAAGTAAATGGGGCTTAGACAAATATGGCCCGTTCTGGATATGTGCACAACAAAATTTGCTTAAATTCTAACCAAAGTCCATCTTAGAAACATCATAGTAAGCTACTGAAAGCATACTTTCGAATACCTTGTAATACCGTCTGCAAAAGTTAATCACAAAACTTTTTCTCTGCCATTGTCCGGCACTTGAGAACTTAAGATGAAGAAGCCTTGGACATTTAAAAGTTATTGGCAGAACATGTCTAGACAAAGAAATTTTGCAAAAAAAAGTTCTCAACTTTGTAAAACAATACGAATGGGAAATGCTAACCAAATTTGTTTTATGCAAACGAATTTATGCTACACCAATTAGTAACAAAAAAATAAGTTACGCCAGCTTTTTATACAACCCAATAAATATACTTAACTTGCCTTTCTGTATGTTTAATAAGCGTATAAAATTCTTAACCATCAATGGATGTTATTCTCATCATATTACAGTGTTAGTAAACATGAATTTGTACATATTTATATGTATATGTATGTGTGTTTATATGTATATATATTTGTGTGTAAATGATAGTATATATAAGAATATCATGTTATTTTGTAACTTTTCCATATTCAGCCATTTATCCATTTATGGCCATGTCTTGCTGTCTTTTTTATTCAATTTTTTTCTTTCAATTTTTTCTTATTTTTTTTTTGTTGTTTTTTGTGTTTTTTGTTCAGTGAAATTTTTATTTTTTTTCTTCAATTGATTTAAAGTATCAATGCAGGATTTTCAAAATTGATTTTAGTTTAGTCCATTATATCATGTATCCTTATGCTAAACATATATATTCACACGCACACACACGCACACTCGCAGCCCTATACATACATATATTTATCGTCTATATTTTGAAAATGTGTAATTGTGGGTGAATATTTACTTTCATTTTCTTTTTTCTTCTTTCATTTCTATTCATCCCATAAGATTAATATATTCAGCAGAGTATTTCTCCTATTTTTTGTTGACTTTTTTTTTTGTTGTTGTTCGTGTAATACTATTGGATTTAAAAAAAAAAAGAAAGAAAAAATTACAAAATTTAATATTTAAAGTTTAAATAAATATTGCTTTCCTTTTTTACTATTCCTATTCCAATTTCTATGGCTATGTTGGCCTCTTGGTAATCATAAATTTAACGGGGAGTCTCTTCTTTTAAATTGAATTTAAATTTTTTTTGTTATTTTCAATAAAATTAATGGGTCTTTGGCGAAGGTTATAATAAAACTTTTATAAATTTTCAATGGTTTTTAAAAAATCCATTTAAAACTGCTTAGACTATATTAAGCAAGTATTTGAAATCAACAACTAATGTGTTTAAAAATGATTTTTTTTTTAATGAAAGAAGTGTCAAGGAAAATAAGAAAACTTTTTCAGTGTAAACATTTTACCGGTTTTACTTGATTTAATACTGGTGAGACTAGGGTTTTAGTAATTGAATTGACACACTGCTGGCGATTATTAAGTTCAATTGGAGGCCGGATTACCTACAAAGCGTTGTGATATCTAGTCATAGACTAGAATCTTAAACAGATCTGAGTTAGATTACTGAAGGGTGTCTCTTGATAGAAGCAGCTTAAATACTCCAGTAAGAGAATTCTTTGTGAGTTTCCATTCTGTTACATCAATTAGGACTTGGGGAAGAACAACTGTCAATGAAGCATTTAATAAAATTGAAACAAATATTTGAGTCAATAACACAAACTCCTTAAGGAGTATAAAATATACATAGAAAACACAGAATGTAAGACCTCAGGTGCCTCATCACTTTCTTTACTTTTAATTTAAACACTGGATTAACATATGAAAGAAACTTTTTCCTGATACTCTAGCCCAGGTCGATAGTGAAACAGTTTGATCGAATTCGATATTAAAACTGTGTAAAGATCTAGGTCGTAACATAAAAAATTAATCGATAAACTAGGGAAGCGTTAGTAACTCAGCAATAGATTTTCTTGTGCTGGACATCAGCAACCAAGCTTTAAAGCCACTTCATCGGTCTTTCATGAGAAACATTCAACCAAGCACGATAGATACAGGCTTTCTTATTGCCAGCTAACCAATACGACCAAAACATATAACCGTCTAATCGGCTGTAATGGTGAGTGTACACTAATTCGGATTAGTCTCCCGTGGTTCTTGCACTTTTCAGTATCTCTTTTAAGTTCCTAAAGGATATTCCCAGTTTTTTGTCTGTCTAAGGTATTATTAAAATTTTAATTTGATACTCAGCAGGATATTTTCTTATTGTTATTGAATAAATGTCCAGCAGCATGTAAACATCATTTCCAATTTCCCTATAAGCTGACAGTTTGCAATAAATTTTATCCTTTTTTTAAAGAAAAAACAATACAAACAAAAGAAAAATAATAGAAATTTACACCAATTATAGAGATTTGCTTTAAATCTTTGTGCTCTCACTCTCTCTCACTCTCTCTCTATCTCTCTCTCTCTCTCTCACTTTCATTTAAAAATCAATACAAAACGAAAATTCTATGAAACGCTTAAGAAAAATCCTTAAATCTGTACAAAAAAAAAAATATGCCAACAAAAAAATCTTTTCTTTTATGTGAATATGTATCAATCATGATAAATAAAAATCAAATAAAATTTAAAAGAAAAGGAAATTCCAAATATTATAAAATTGTTGGAAGAATCCTTAAATGGGAATATCCCTTAACCAAATGATATCGAAAATTTGTGCTAACAAAACCAAACAAAGAAAATATTTTTTGTTTATAATTTAGAATGTAATTGTTGTTGTTGTTGTTTATCTTTCAAACAAATACCAACACCAAATAGGAGGAATTAGTATTAAATTATACGTAGAAATATATACACATACACACATATATACATACTTACATATAAAGCGTATAAGAATGCTTAGATAAAAAAGATTCATTGTCTGGATTTGAATTTGTTTCTTTTATGGCTTGTTCTGGTAGCTATTTTTTTTTCTTTTTTTTTGGTGTTTCTTTGGTTTGTTTAAACAAATCGTCTTTAACCATTAACAACAATTTTCAATACAAACAAAAAAAAAAACAAAATCCAACATAAAAAAATTTTGTCTTAAATTGCTAACAAAAGCAAATAAAAATACTTCTCTCTCCCTCTCCACTCTCACTGTCTATGTCTCTATTCTGCTGGTTTTTGTTCAAAAATATTTCAACATGATAATCATGAGGATTTTCTTGCTCACTTTCAAACTGCCAATACAGCCAATACTGCCAAGTACAAATCGTACGAATTTTGTTAGAAAATAAAAATGAAATCAAATCAAATGGAATGAAAAGGACTGAAGAGAATAAAAAATTTAAATCTAAAGTGTTACAAAGTTTATCCCCTAGATTGTGTTAAATGATCAAAGACAAGCCATTATAGGCCCCCCATAAAATTAAGATACAATTTTAGTGCCGCATTTAAAGTATTCTTATAATGCCGGAGATTTATGCCTGACAGCCAGCCAGCCAGCCAGCCAGCCAGCCAGTTTAAATTCAAATGCGAATTTTATTTAAAACAAAAGAAATTATCTAAACGAGTCCATGTAATAGAAGAGAATTGACATTTTATTGGCTAATAAAGTTGCATCGCCAATTTCACTGCTGTTGACTAAACGCAGGAAGGAAGAAAGGAAGGAAGGCAGGAAGTCTAAGGTACTACCCTAAGCTATTTATAAAGTGGAGAGTTAGGAAACTCATTCTTATAAACTGTGTTAAGATATTGAAGGAAGATATTATAAAATACTCTAATCAACTGGCAGCTAGACTTGACCATTCATTGCAAAAAATAAATGATTGTCCCTCTCTTATAAGTATCTTTCTTAGCTTCTGCAGGCTTAAATCTATTTTTTTGCCATGGTGATACTATGCGTGACAGGGAATATGTAGAGTTCAGAACGCCTGTAAAGTCTCGGAGCAGGAATTAAAAGGTAAAACCATATGGAGGTCTTAGACTAAGACAGTGCGACAAACCCGTATTTCTTTCATTTTCAATATCCCTGTTTTATTGTTAAAGTGTTTTGCATAACATAACATATCATATAGAATATCATAGAATAACTTTGCTTAACTGTTTATCACAATTTTTTTTGTTAACATTTTAGGTTTCAGCATCATTGATGAACAAATAATATTCGCTTTCAACTGCGTTACTTATTTCTTTGCTTTGTGATCCTGAGTAAAATTCGAGTAATCATCTGAACTGAATTGAGAAATATCATCCATCATACTGCTATCATCTTCCAAATCTACCACATTCAAGTCATAATTTGTGGGGATATTCTCATAGTTGACATTGTGTGGTCTGCGAGCATAGCCTGGCTTACGGCCAGCCTGGCCTAATTCGACGGCAAAGGGTGTGTGAGTACTTTGTATAGGCTTCGTAGCTTGTGGAGGAGCCATTGGAGCTGTTTTCTTAGCCATGGAGGACTTTTGAAGCTGACCAGCGGATAGGGTTAGCTCAGGATTCTTATTTAAATTCGTTTTTGTTGTTACTTTCTTGGCGGTTTGTATTTCGGGTAAAGTTTGTTGTCTCGTCATTATGGGTTTTGTTGGCTGGGATGAGGAGGCCGGTGAAGGAGTACCATATTCCTTAATAACCGGCTTAATTTCTCTGGCTACAGGTGGACGAGGAGGTAATAAAAATTTCTTCTTTTGTTCCTGGCTGCATGGCTGATGTTGTAAGGAATTGTTTTTGGAATCTTTCAGTTCTTCGCTTATTTGATTTAAAAGCTCTAACAGTGTAGCAGTTTTTTCATCTTCAAATTCTACTCCTATAGGAGATTCACGACCTGATACGGCTGGTGGAAAGTGTAGAATTAATCTAAATGAGAAAAATTTAATTGAATTGAAAAAATAATTTGAATTTGCTTTTGAAATTTTACTTTTTGGCTTCCTCTATGGCTTTGCCCAAGTGATGTAAGTTCTTGACAGACTCTTTGTTGCATCTGCCAATTTGTGAGTTTTTAAGAGTGCCCTGCAACACCAAAGTCCACTTATGAGCAGCTGATTGTTGTGCCACCTGCCTGGCTACACGTTGGAATTTCTGTTTGGGTGTTTCGTTTTCGGGACGGGAGGCCACCTTTTCTATTTTAATTTCATTGATATCACATTCAGCGTTAACATTGCCATTCGCTTTGTCATCGTTAACATTTTGACAGGGCGCCACCTGGAAACCCTTCATTAATTGGCGTTCCCACATTTTGGTTTTCTTGGCACGACAGGCTGCAAATCATATGAAATGAAAAAAAAAAATGTTATGGCTTGTGTAACTAGTAGTGTTGTGTAGTGTATGGGTAATGTGGTTACGTTTCTCTTTTTTGGAAGCTGATGATACATTCATGCCACTGTTTTCAAAAATGTCCAACATTTCGTAACGCATGGTGGATATTTCACTTTTAACTTCATTGATGTCATCCTCTGTCACCGGATTATCTTCAAACTTGCGATGCTGGGCAGCTACATAACGCCAAACCAATGAACGCATTATACTATCATAAGCATTTTCCTGCTCTAGAGCTTGACGTTTCTGCAAATGGGCAGAAGGGTAAATGTGATTAAAATGTTACAAAAAGATGCGCATGCACATACAGACATTGTTGTGTCTTTACCTGGGAACGTTTACGATCAATCTCTTTGCTGGATTTTCTAAAGACTCTGATTAGCCACTTGACAGATGGCAAAATATTGAAGGGTGGTGGCAATGTGCTCGTATCCTCAAAATAGCTCATCCATAATTTGGTACGAGCAAATTTCCATTCGGTATCGGAATGTTCCTATAAAACAACAACAACAAAAATTTCAAATTCCTGTTTCTGGTTTTTTTTTCAATTTTTTTTTTCTTTCAATTCTATGTGTCTGTGTGTGTGTATGAGTGTATGAGGATGATATATTTTATTTATTTATTTAAGTAATTGAGCCTGTTGTGTTTAGGGGATTTGTCTGTCTACATGTGTATGTTTATTTGTGTGTATTGTTTGTGTTTGTTTGTGTCTGGTACTCATTTATTCCATTTGTTTTTTCTATTGAACTCACATCAATCATGGCATACGAATTGGACATCATGGCTATTAGAAGATTCAACAAGACAATCACGTTGATGACACTGTAAGAGCCGAACATGAGTAGACCCCAGAAACGTGTGTACGATTTAATGCCGGTCAATTCAAAGTCACCCAAGCCCACCATACCAAAACTGGCCCAAAACAATGACTGTGAAGATTCAAATAGACTGAGAGAGAGAGAGAGAGAGAGAGTGAGAATAATATTTTTGTTTCTGTTTTTGTTAAATCATGTTGATTTGCTTAGGTTTTCTTATGAACAGCACTTGAATTAACATTTAAATTTTTGTTTTGGTCATCATTATTTGCTTAATTTTGCCAACTTACTTGCCAAAACGTCTCCACTTCATGCAGGAATCTGAATTACCAGTCCAGTCTGCCTGGCCGCCTGGCAAGACGTAGCACTTACTTTTCTCCAAATCAGCAAAATACCACAACAATTGATTTAAACCACAGGCAAAAGCAAACAGTACCAGCGAATAGATGAAAAAGAACTTCACAATATCGATGACCATGCGGCCCAAGGAAATTTGCAAAGGACCCAAGTGGGGATTTATAGAAAACATGTGAACCAGTTTTAAGGCCGAAAACACATTGGCAGCTGCAAACAAACCCTCGGCTATCAACTGTGGATCAAAATCATCCCATTGCTCTCTCGGCACATATGCCATCTTGGCGTCCTTGGCTATCTCGGAGGTTTGTTGGATGTAAGCAAATAGTCTGTGTTATTCAAAAAGAAAACAACAACAAATTAAAGAAAATATCTCCTGTTTCATTCACATTCTTTTCATGCATTTTTCTGTTACCTTAAACATACCACGCTGATGTATAAACTATTCCGAAGAAAATCAATAAAATTCCACATGTTCCGGAGGTAATTTTTCATGCCCACACTAAATATTTCCTGTACCTCTTCCCATACAAAACCGAAAAGATACAAAACCACCAGCGTCTCCAGTTTAGTAGGTCCCTGGCCACGTTGACGCAATTGCTGTTCAACCAGTTCCTTTTTCATACGTTCTGTACCCAATATACGTATGACATCGTCATCAGCACGTTGAGATACCAAAATTAAAATAACTGTTAAGCATGTTTAAAGAAGAAGAATCGTATAGAGAAAGAGAAGGCAATACGTAGGTATTAGTAAAACAGTAAATGATACGAGGATTTAACCAATAATGAACAGAAAAAAAAAATGAAGATTGAATATAATAAAAAAATAAACACACGCGAATATTTAGAAATCGAATATTGGGAAAAGTCTCTTCAACAGATTTGAAAATTTGAAATTCACAAGCAAGGTATTGCTCGTATATATATCAGAAGTACCACCAACAAAGTAAATTATTTTATATACCGAATCCTTTCGAAAGTGCATTGACTGTCCAAAACAATGAAGAAAAAAAAATTATAAACTAACTCTGATTCATGAATCGACAAACACACATTTAATACGATATAAAGGATTCATGTTTTGTTGTTGGGTGTGTGTACGTGTGTCTGTGTGGTCAGCAAGCAATGTACCAAAATCATCTTTGTCATCATACGGTGCATGACTCTTTACAATTTGAAGAGAATTTAAGTATGAAACAAACAAACACAATCACACAAGGGAAAACAACAACAACAACAACAATTCTTTTGTTATTTTATGCCATGACATGAAACGTATGTGTGACACGAACAGACCAAGAGAGAGAGAGAGAGAGATAGCGAGAGAGAGAAATACAGAGAGAGAGAGAGACAGAGTGTTTAGTTGGATAATGTTTGCTGGTCAAGTACAAGGGCATTTATACTCATAGTTGTAGTTGTTACAATAATACTCATGTGCGTGTATATGTGTTGTATTCAGTTGTCGCAATAATAGTCGTCGTGGCAATATAAAGTTGGTATTACGGTTAATGTATGTTTTATACGATGATGGCTTAGTGGTTGTCATAAATGTATGCGAAACAGAAGAATAAGTGGGTATAAGGGAGGCGCTCATCATTTAAATGTTATTTCCGGTTGCTGTATTATAAGAGTAACGTTTTCATATACATGTTACCAATACAGACACAGACTATCAATAACCTCAACCAAACAACGACAACACTGTTTAAGGAAACTGGTTGAACATGTGGGATACTAAGAAGGTATTAAGGTGGTACCACCAGGGCTAATCAATCTAATATGCAATGAAGTTTTATTTCAGAGTTGAAATTGTAAATGAGAACTACCCTTCTGTTTCGGCGGATACTGTTTGTTGGTTTATAAGATTAGATAACGACAACGAATGGTTGTGTGTCTAAAAAAAAAACGAATTTTATGGAGTCATCATGCCATGCTTAAAAACAAAAGCGAAATAAACCCTACGCTTTCCAACACACACCATCACTTGCTGTTTAAGGGGCGATGGCGGGACAAAATAAGCTTAAAGAGTTTCTTCCATATGAATTATTCACAAAGAGCGAAATCTAAAAAGAATCTCATTTCATTACCAAGCATATATGCAAAGAAATACAATGAAAAAAATACTCACACAAAAAGAACAAATATGACGAGGCATGTATAAGAAATTTCATAAAGGGTTTGCGCATCAAAATGCCAGTCTTACAATTGGGAGCCACCATATAAATCATACAGTATATGGGGAATAATAAGGCCACTTTAACGATACACAAACACTTCTCAAAGAGACTCTTACGACGAAAGCCAGGCAATCCTTCATACCAAATAGTTGACAATAGTTGTTGGATATTCGAATGGGCCACAAACTAAAGAAATAATTGAAAATAAATTAACGAAATTCGTATCAAAATCAAAATCCGTATCATTATTAAAAACCTTCTTCTGTTTATAATAAATAGCCTGGGTAAGTCTATGTAAGGACATCCTATCTCCTGGCTGATAAGTGGACATATTAGGATCGTAGTTTAAAATAATTGCCAATTCATTGGAGGTTCTTGTTTGATCTAATAAATCCACAGCAAATTGTTGACATTGTCTTCTCAGCTCCATATATTCCGATTTGCATTCCTGCCACAAAGAAAAGGCATTTTTAGGAAAAAGCAAAACAAAAATGGTTTCTGGTTACAACAATTTACTTACCTGCTCTGTTAGAGATAAATTTCTTAGTTCCCAGGATAATTGAAAAGCCGTTAATATGGGATCATGAGATGTCAAACATATTAAAGAAGGACTGGCTAAGGCTCTGTAAATGTTCACACGCGACAAGGAATGTCTTAACGAATCTTCAGATGACATACGCACACATTCTTCACAGCCGCATCTAAAAGAAAAATTTAAAGAAAAATTATGAAATGGAGATGTCAGTTTCAAGCAAGAGATGAGAGCAGATAAAGGGAATATCCTGTTCACACGTAGAGATGGCAAATTAAAGCCAATATAAACTGAAGCGAAAGGTTTTGGACAAGAATAGAGATTTATTCAGAAAATTTAATGAGCATTGTGTGCATTGCTCCTTGTATGATTCAGGAGAACTTATATGGTGCAGTAACTGAATTTGATCATTGGAACGATTAATGGTGAGTAACGGTTTAAGACAAGTTTGAATATCAGAACATTCAGAATTTCTTAACAATAAGGCGGCTGACAAATGTATTGAAGTTGAATAGGCTCTGAAAAATAGTTTTTTGCCCAGGCATCTGTATTCACGATATGGGAAAATTTTGAATAGACCGCTAAACGACATCAAAATGACAACAATAACAACAGATTTATGATTAATTATCATCATTGGTAGTACCTTTTAAGCATTATAACCTCAGCTAGATTACAAGGCGGGTCTACTAACCGCACAGGTGCAATGTGTAGAGGACAAGAAGGGATGAAAACTATGCAGCATTCTGTGTGTCTTTGCGGCAAGATTGATAGAAGCTAAGCTATTTAAAACTTCTATAGGTTGTTGTGTAGATAACCTTGAATAATTTTGATCAGATCATACAGAAGTACTACTACTACGTTTCATGCTGACGATTATGAAGATAAGCAAAGCAATTGATGATCATTTGTTGGGCTTAATAGCTGTTTTTTTCCAATTTTTTTTAAACTCATTTCTTCCACTAAATCTGAATAACACCTCCAAACATCATTGTTTTTTTATATTTTTTTACTTTCTGTTCTCTTTCACTGTATGAAAAAAAATGTGCTACATGGCGTATGATTAATTTACAAGCAGTGGTTACTCACACATTAGGTGGCTACTGTTGGCCACTTGGAAATTTTATTACACTTTCTGCACATTTTTTTTTTTTGTTTTTTGGTAACAAACTGTTGCAAGTTCTTAAGTTAAAATAAAAATAAAAATGAAAACTTTCTCTGGCTTTAACAAGATAAACTATGGGTATTATGATCATTTATTATAATTCATGGCATATTTTTTGAGTGTCAGTTTTTTGTTGAACTCCAACATCTGGTGACAGACAGGCAGACTTACAAGCAAGCAAACTTACCTGATGTCATGTGGTACGGGAACAGCAGCTCCTCTATCCAAAAGAATTTTTAAAATTTCAAAATTATTTTTGTGAGCAGCTAAAATCAGGGGAGTGATATCCGGTGGAAACATGGCTGTATTAATATCAACTTTTTGCCAACTCTATAACACAATAAAAACAAAAACAAAAAAATAAGAAAAAAGACAGGAAAAGCAACATAAGAAAAATGAAATCAAATCAAAAGAAGTTAAACTGAAAATGAAACTGTGTGTGGGGGGAAATGTGATAAAAAAAAAAAACCAGCGACGACAAAATTTTTTGTACATTAAAGCCATGAACATTTTATATGAGAACCCGACCGAAACCAGAAGCAAGGGAGACGAAAAAAAAACAACAACAAAAATTTTTTTCTGGTCTATAAACCATAAGAGTGTGTGCTTCTCGTCTTCTGGTGTGTCTTTTTTTTAGGGGGTTTGTAAGGCTGAATTTATTCTTCATAAGAAAAATGAAGTCAAGGTTATGCGTTGACTGGCAACAAAAGCTTAAATGTTTACCAAGCTATTTTGTTAAAACGACCTTTTTTCTCTTTTCTTTTTTTTTTCTTTATTGTTTTGGTTTGACATGACAGAGATGAAATAACAGCACACAACACAATACAACACAACACAACACAACAGTTGTGGCACATTAAGTAACTAATCAAGCAAACATTTATCTGCCTTACCTACTCCAACTCCAACCGCAGGCATGAAGGTATTTTTTTTCTGTAAATAATCATGGAGTAGTAAGCATAATTTTGTAATTCAGAAAAATTTAATTTTCATTTTCACTTTTTTAAATACAAATAACAACGAGAATAATAATAACGCAAACGATAATAGGCCTGAAGTTATAATTTTTAAAAAAACAAATTGAATTTTTCTTTTATGATTATTATTAGGCCTTAAGTAATGGAAATTTGTTTATGGCAGGGTAGGAGAAGTTTGGGAACCTATATTTGCATACTCAATTATTTGCCTATATTTGCCTACAGGAAGTTGATTTCATTCATTCATGCCTCCTTCATTTCTTATTATAATTCATTTTTGATGTTTCTTTCTCTTTTTTTTCTTTGTTTTTCCTTTGTGACACATAAAAAAACGAAAAGAAAAGCAAAAAATTTTGTTTTTTTTTTTTCTTATTTCCTAATGAAAACGTGTCTAATGACTGATTTCATATGTGAGATTATTTCAAACTTCAAATTCATTTAAGGCTTCTTCAATTATACATAATGAAAGTGTCATAGCATACGTACATAAAGTTCTCCTTCCTTGTAGATGAGCTCCTCGTGCTCCAGCAGCAGTTCAACGGCTTCAACAAATTCCGCATTAATGGCATGCAGTAAAGCATCCTTCGTATCGACACCCATTATCACTAGCAACTCAACCATTTCCAGATTTTCATTATCGATGGCAAGAGTTAAGGCACGTCGTCCCAACGGATCCATGCAATTGATGTTGATGTGATTCTTTCGATGGGCTTTTTGTAAAATTCTGCAAAATTAATTACAAAAAATTATTCGATTTTATTTTATTTTAATTAATTGCCACACAGACAGATATTGATTTTATGAGAAATAATTATTCATAATTATTCAACACATATAAACTGGCCATGTGCATATATATTTCTATAGAAGTCTTTAAATAAAAAATCGTTAAAAGAATACAAAGTTGTCATTAAAAAAAAGAGAGAATTTCATTTTTTTTACAAAAATTTTGTTGAAAAAAGAAAGAGAAGAGCACTGTACTCATATGAAAAGTTTTTATTTTGATGGGGCCACAGCATATCCATCTAACCTAGAAATAAATGCCTGGAGTAGATTTATCGTGTAAGAGAATTCATTTTATTTTTTAATTTCTTTTCCTTCTCTGTTTAATAATCTCGTAGAATTAACACTCTTCAATTGTTGTTGTTATTGTTGTTGTTGTTTTAATAACATTATTATTATTACGGGTACAATATGCATATTCTTTCAAGGAAATCTGAATAAAATTGTTGTTAGAAAATATTGTGCACATTCTGTTCATTTGTAAAGCCACAAAGCTTATCAATTTGGTTTTTAGACTTAATTTTCGTCTTTAATAGTGTCCACACTAAGCAGAACTCAATTTAAGAAGACAGGAGAGAGAAAAAACCTGTCGGACCAACAAAAAAAAAGTTTAATTTTCACCACAACAAAAATAAACTCTAATGACGTACACATTAAGAAAAAGAACCCACACACCAAACAAGCAAATGTACGATCCCACCTACAATGGGGTTACCAGGTTATCTTAGAGTCAATAAATTTTCGTTTTAATCGAGTAACAAAAAACGAACATAAATTTTCTAAACAACAATAAAACCATATTTTACTCCAAGCCCACTTGGAACATACGAAATGTCATGGATTGGCAAAGCTTTTTAGCCTTCTTATAGAGTCTCTACTTCAGGTGTTAGACTCATACTGATTTATGGAGTTTTAGTACAGCCTTTGATTAGCTTATGGGATAACTGAACTCAAGCTTGGTTTGGGGATAACACTTTACTTGACACTCATGAATTTTTATGTTAACAACCAAATTGAAATGAAGATTCAGGGAAATTGAAGTTTTCGATTAAGTCTGCATGGATGACGAGAAAGAAGGCCGAACCTACAATTTGTTCATTCTATCAGACTACTGCACAATTTTTTTCAAGAACCCATATTTCGCTTTCACACATAATTGTCAATCAAGAGAGTCACGAAATGTTTTCAACAATTTAAGTTTGCAGCCGAAAGAAATCTGATTACCATCTAGCTGTGCAACCATCTAGGAGTGCTAATAGTTGGAGATGCCTTACTCAGCATCAGTTTCACAATATGATTAATAACGGGAATGTAAATAGGTATTCTATGGTTAAGTTTTTTTGTAAGAATTCCACAGTTCACCTTAGTCATAAGCTTAAAACCGCCCGGAATGTTTTCCACAGAAGCTCCAAATCAAATCATAACTTCCCTACTTGAAATTCTAGTAAGAAATGTTATTTCAAGTCTGGGGTAAGACAAGGTAGAATGAATTTTACTCAGAGTCTCTAAATACACAGGTGGGATAGAAGGAATAATACGACTGATATATTATTGTGTAGAAGTAGGAAATTACACGTACTCGGTTATTCGCATAATTGTTATTCGCATACATTACTATCGTATTCATATGTCCACACTTAATAGGCTGAGTTGTGTTTATTACAATTGTGTTTATTTTTCTAACTCTTTCTCTCTCTCTCTCTCTCCCTTTCTCTCTCTGTGTTTCTCCTTCAATTGTATAAAACAGAGAAAAAGAGAGAGAGAGTGAGAGAGAGAGAGATAGTAACAGAGATGGAATATGTATTGTGGGTCCTTAAAGGTAAACAACTATTATTACAATACTGTTTACACTATAGAGTGCGAGAGAGAGCAAGAGGGAGAGAAGCTATGCCGATAAGGCATGTGCGTGTATATGTGCTTGAGTATGTTTTTATGTTTACAAGCAAATATAAGAATAAACAAAATGTGTATGTGTGTTATTGACGGTTTTGTGTGTAGATTGTTATTGTTGTCATTATAATTGTTGTCCTTTCTTGAACCCCTTTTTTCCTCTTTCTGTACTCTTCTGTCTTTTTTCTGTTTTTAAAACCAGCAAACAAACATTACACATTTGTTTTATGTGCGAGTGTGTAAACATTTGTTTGTGAGTGTCATTGTTCGCAGTAAGAAGATGGACTGTATGTTGTTTAAAATATTTTTGGTACGACAAGTTAAAGTAGTCCCTAACAATTCTATCACAAACACACACGCACACACATATTTACATGCTCAGTTTCTCAGTTTCTGTTTTATTGTTTACATGGGTTTTTTTTATAAAAATTTGTTCTCCAACTTTAAGGCTACACAATAGAAGAGAACTCTTCTATATTTTGTGTTCTATTTTCTTAAGGCAAAATAGAAAAAAGTGTTGATCATACTATACACTGATGAACAAAATAATAGGCAAACTTTTAGTATTGAAAAAAAGATTTTAAAGTTTTCTGTCACAAATCAGTTTCAATTAGATTGACAATCTATTCCGTTTTTGGCATTTGAAAGTGTGTGCTTAGAAATATCAATTAATTGTGCTATAATTTTCTTTTCTACTGTAGACTTGCCTAAACAAATTAAAATGTTAACTTAAGGTTTTCGCCTGTTTATTACATTGTTAGTAGTAGTAATAGTAGTAGTTAGTTGGTGTGTTACTTATGCTGTTGTTCATGCTTGTTGAGCATCCAAAATGTATTCAATAAAGACCAACAATAGAATTTTTTTTCTATTTCCTTTCACTTATTTTGGACAACAAGTGACACAATTTTTAAATAAACAATCAAAATACCACAAGCATACTTTTAGGAGTCAATAAATTTTTAAAGTAATTGCATACTTTTAGGAGTAATTATATAAAAACTTGTTAATTTTATAGTTTTTATTTCAGATAATTTTGTTAATTGAAGACTCAAAACAGATACGACAAGAGATAGGGAAAGACAATATGACTTTTTGTTATACCGTCCACATGTCATTTCTACTAATTAGGTGGTTAGTAAAAAGGGTATGAATTCAAATTGCTTTTACTACACTAGGGAGATTAGGAGCTTTAAAAGCTTTTTTGAAAAACTTTAGTCCTAATTTTATTATACAAATTATACGAACTAATGTATATTCATTGTATAAATAATCTTATCCGAATTAACTTCAAGCGATTGAAGTCACATTTCACACAAAGACAGTTATTCAGTGGCAAAAGGCGTTACAGTTCTATAAGAGGGACATTATAGCCCCAGTGAGGCTCACGCGATATATAAGTGTGTCGACTGGGTTTCTATGGATGTTCTCCAGGTTTTGTCGTAGTATGAATATCTGGTTAATGGTGAACTAACCATGGCTTCATTTGTTGCTGAATAAAATTTTCCCCTAATTTCATGAGAAAATAATCAATTTTATTTTTTATCTTGAAAAATCAGTACCAAAATGTATTATAAATAACACAATTTAAGTTTTGTTCCATGAACCATGCCAATTAAGAATTCTTTAAAAGTTTTCCACTGAACATACAAATTAAGGCACATGATGTTACATTCTATACCGGAGAAGATAAAACATTTGTGTACACAATCATGCATCTTTTGCGAAATAAGAAGACAAACTATATCAACTTTTTTCTTTCAGTTTTTGCCTTTTTCTGGAAATTCTCCACCTATTCGGAATTGTGCTTTCACTTAATGCTACTACTGCTACTACTTCTTCTTCGTTTACGTATTCATCATCGGTTGAAAGGAAAACTTTTTTCACTTTGTTGCTGTAGTACTTTTTAAAAGCTTTTTCAAGTTGCCTACTTTTTATTGTTAGCGACCACATACAAAAGAAAAAACTTGCATACATTTAGGCGTAGAAAAAAATGTGGAAAAGAAACACATGACTGGCATACTTTAAGGCAATCATGCAGGCGGATTTGCTGTAGTATTTTTTAACATAAAAAGAATTACAATCAACATGAAGGCTGTTTAAGTCGACATGCTTAACGTTATAAAATATTCACTTGTAATGCTACTTTCCTTTATAAAATTAAACAAAATGTTGCGTTCAATTGAAATTTAAATACCTTCTCTACAGCGACACTAACCTCATACAAGAAAATCTCACGCATTCAGCTCTTAAAAATTTATTTACAATGAAAAAAGAAGGAAATTTATTTTCATTTTTAATTAATTGAAAATTTATTAAAATTATTCCCATTTTAAGGCATTTTTCTCCCCCTTAGTCTTGATATGCTTTCCAAAATGAAGAGATAAAAAATTGTTTCGCACTTAAGCACCTCATCAACAGCATGCACAGAAACAACAAAAATTTTACATTTTTATTCCCTTTTGAAATATAAAAACAAAAGCTTAGACAGACAGCATCATTGTGGAATATGTGTCTACACATGTACACCTTTTGATACCAAAAAAATAAAAAATTATTCATCCCATAGCAATTCCCACATACTCTCCAGGTAAATGTAGTACCAGTGGGAAAAATTACACAAAACAACCATTTGTTCACACACATTAAAAAATTGTTGTTAAAATTTACCAAAATTAAGGAGGATTTCATAGAAAAATAAACAAAAAAAAAACAAAAGATAAGCTTGCATAGCATGTGGTAAGTTGATTTCATTTTTCGTTTACTGCTGGGCAGAATGTTTCAAGCATGGGTAACGTGAGAAGCTAAGTTGTGTTCTAGTGTCCCACTTTTGCTTTGGATCCTTCAATATTAAATTTTTGAAATAAACAAATATGAAATAACACCACAAACTTTTCTCAAAAATATTGCTTTATTTAAAGTCAGTTTTTATGAAACGCCCCCCATAAAAAGTTATGTTTTCTTTTCCCAGTCCCTTACTCTCCCTCTCTTCTATTCTTTCGCCTCATTTAGTTTTTTTCGAAAAGGCTTAACATTGGCTTTCATAGAGATTTTATTATTTTTACAATATTTCTCTCACGTTAGTTTCTATAACTCGTCTTATGCTTTTCACTTGTATTGTTTAAATCACTAAAAAATTTGTTTTTTTTTTTATTCTCAATTGTTTTTGTAGGCAATCGGATGACTTTTACACATACGGTTTCACTTCTGCAATAACACCTCTAATGCAGCCAGAAAAAAAAAACTCAACGCCCTGCAATGGCTCAATAATAAACAGTTGTAGACGAATTAATAGCATTTGTGACTTTACCAGTTCGCTAAAACTACTTTAGCGGAATCTAAGCAATCAATACTCTAAGCAAATTGAGTCTTTTCAGGTGAATACAGAGCGATAAAGAAGTAAGAATGTTTCTTGTAATATTTCTAAGTCCTGATACTAGTGTTATTATTATGTCCATCAGTGTTTTAAGAAGAAAAACATTTTATAATTTCAAAATTCCTTTTCTGCACTACAAGCCATAAACAATGGGAGGAAGAGAGGTTTCTTGCTTTTGCTTGTGTTATAAAAACTGCTTATTTTCTAATTCCTACTATAAAAACAGAAACCGAGAGGCTTCCTGTTAAACAGGTAAAACCATTTAAATACTAAACTCTACACTCTAAACTGAAACTCACTCACTTACTCAATTTCGTTTGCTTTCAACTTACCTGCGTACATTGGCCATATCGCCTCTTTCCACTGCCAACAGGAATTTCTTTTCCTCCATTTGTAATAGTTGTGGTAAACCAACAGGCAGACAGCCATGTTTGTTGGTATTATTGCTGCCTTGTGTGAATTGGGCTTGAACAGGAGCCACCTGCTTCCGTTGGCGAACAAGATATCAAGACACAGGCCACAAGTATAACAACACACAATAACAGCCACAGCGCGTGTAACAGTAACAGTAACAGTAACAGTAACAGCAACAGTGTATCCACAGTATCGGAGAAACATAAGTAGGAAACCGAAAAAAAAAATTTTGTTGTAGAAAAAAACCACGCACACTCATATAAATAAATTTAAAAAAATAAGTATTAAATTACAAAAAAAAAACGAAAATTAAAGAAGGAGAAGAAAAAGAAACTTAAAAAACTAAACGGAATACAAATATACACTTGTGGACATACAAATAGTCACATTAGAGCATTAAAAAAAAATTAAAAATAAAATTATAAAAATTTACGACTAAGCTTCTCACACCTACAGTTTATGTTTACACTGTGACAAGAATATTTCATCATTAACTTAATTCTGTGTCCACTAGTGTATGTACAACTAAACAGATACGCTTCTCATTAAAGCATACATACATATATACATCTATTTAGCTACATATATAGCAGTAACAACAACAACAACAAAAGATTGAAATTGAAAAAAAAAACGTATAAGCAGCTACTCTTTCTAATATTTTTCTATCAAAATAATGTTTGGAAAACAGGAAAAAAGAATTAAAAAAAACAAGCAGCAAGAAGAGTGATAAACCCAGCATACACACAGTGAATCAGCAAAAAAAAAAGGAAATTCTTAGAAGATAAACATTGAGTAACAAATACTTGCAACATTTTCCTTTGCAATGTTTATATAACCCGCTTTAAAAAATTACTCGTAAATGGAATTTTTTTTCTGATTTAAAATATCTTTTCCTATTTGTTTTTCCCTCGTTTTTTAATTTGTTCTTTAAAGAGAACGTTATTAAAACGTGATTTTAGTTGAAACGTTTAGCAACCATCAGCCATCAGTCGGCAAGCAGTAACCATTTGCCATTTACGTTTTAAAATCTCCTCAACGAGGTTCTTATGATAATAATTTATAATCAAATGCACACAAGATTGTTGCTGTTGTTGTTATCTGTTGATGTCTTTGGATTTGAAAATGCTGATGATCATTACGTTTAGCTCAAGTGTAAATAAACAAACAGGAGTATTAAGGGAGTTCATAAAGCGTAGTAAAGATATTCGCAAAAATTCTGGCTATTGAACAATTGGATTCCTTAGAGTAACGTATTTTGATTAGAGTAACAAACACACACACTTGAGTCTAAACAGAATATTCATAGTAATATCCACAGTATAATCATACAAACTCTGTTTAAATATTTAAATAAGAAAAGAATTTGATAAACATCAAGCTTGATTTTGAGCCAAATAAATAGTATTTCACATTTTCACTACTATTTTAAAGGAGAACCACCCTAATAAATACGCCATAAATGGTGGCAGTAACCGCTACTCTCGCAATAGCCTTACAAACAAGCAACAACACACTTTGCCTCTCTCGTACAAAAATAACAAATTAAGGCTGGCTGCCATTTGTAAACTCTCCAACCACACACGCATATATACGCTTGCATACAAAAGCCACTTGAATAAAATACCCTTCGCAGAGTGTATGTAAAAAATATGCAGACATGGCGAGAAAAAAGAAAGAGACACAAGAAGATAGACAATCTTACGTTGTACATAAATGTATGCACACTTATACACACACTTATACACTTACACTTTGTATATTGTATTGAAATTAACAATTAAATTATGAGATAAACTCATTTTCTTTTACGCTGTGTGTTATTATGTTTAAAGAGTCTTAATGAAATGAATACTGTTCTCATACAGACACAGAGGCACACATACGTAGCGTACACAAATTCTCTTTAGGATTTTATAAGATAAATAAACACAATAGACGCAACACAGTAAGCTTAACAATCTCTCAAGAATAAAATAAAGGCATGGGTGTATATAAAAATGATTAATTTTAAAGACAACGCAACAACAAGGGACGATGCTGCTGCTTCGAATTTAGGCCAATTTCTATTTTTATTACCAACAATGAGATAATTAGTGCCGTCAATGTAGTAACCTGTGTGATATAGAGGTTTTAAAGGCTCGATACAAAAAATATAACTCAGAAAAATGGCAAAAAAATATGTTAGTGGCACCATTTTAATTTCTTTAATTGTTTTACTTATGCTATGCTGTTGCTGCCTGCAAAATAATTAAAGCATGCCTGTAATTACTATTGTGCTTGCTGCGTTGCGTCTATTGTGCTTACGGCGTAGTGTAAGAGAAAAGCGATTTCAAATTTTTTTTATATTTTTTCTATATGTGAGTGAAAGTTTAAATTGTTTTTTGTTCTTATTTTTATTAATTTAGTTTTCAATTTAAAATATAAAATAAATATTTTATTATTATGGTGAAATGGAATTTAATGAATTTGTTGCTTCAGAAAACAAAAACAAATTTAATACATTTTTAATGAAATAATTCGTTTGATTATGTTGTTGTTGTTGTTGTTATTGTTGATTTTATTAGTTTTATTGGTATTTGCACTTGAATTAACAAATAATTTTTGATTTATTTACAGTGATGCTTTAATTTGCAAAACAATAACTTCATACGTCTGTACATATGTATGTATGTTTGAAATGAATGTGATGGTGTTTGATTGTTGGAATTATGTTGTGGTTTTCATATGTTGAGCTTATAATATATTCAAAATTTCTTTTTCATTTTTCTTTTATTGCTTTACGTTCAACAAGAATTTCTTATTCTCTAAAACAAAGACGTTGAATTTAATTGCTTTCCAGTTGATTAAATGATTTGTTCAAATATTTAATAAAGAAATTAAAATTTAAATTATTAAAAACCACAAAAATGTTGGATCAAATGTAAAACAGAAAGTTTTTTTTTTTTTTTGTATTTTTCAATATAAAACACCCTAACGTGTGATTATTATGAAATTATTATGATTTAAACAAACTTGTAATCATCAATGGCAGCAGGAATCATTTGAAAATTATGGATTTAATAAAGCCTAAAATTTACGCAGTGTGAAGGGCAATTGGGAGCTAGAAATATGATATGAAAAATGTTAATTTCAAAGTTTTCTTTATTGATTTTGCTATAATACAAGCCAAACAAATTTCTAAAATATTTTATAACTCATACATCTGGTTGTGTCAAATCAAATAATATTTTGTTCTGCCACTTTTTATTACACAAACTCAATCTATTTTCTATCAACTTTATATCGTCAACAGTTCAACTTTTTCCAAATTTAATAACAAATATTACCAAAATTCCGAAATAGTTTTACCATACTTGTTAGACTACAAAGAAATTATAAATTACTTACACCTTTTTGGTTTTTATCTTTTAAAATACCCATATTAGTACTTCAGTTTGATGGTGTTGAATGGTATTGAAGTTGCAACTTTTGTTGTGGCCTAACAAAAACCACACAAAGTAGTTTGTTTTTTGTGTTCTTATATTTTTATTTTTCAAATTATTTTTCAATTCAAAAACTCATAACAACAATACAATCAAATCGATAAAAACAAAAACTTTTTGTTCTCTCTCTGGATCAATATAAGTCCGTAATCGTAATGAAAAAAAGTCATGTTATAAAATCAAAAGTTTATTGTTTAACAAATAACAACAACAATGGCAATAAAGCACAATAACAGCAACATTTGTAAAATCATGGAGTTTGATTAAAGAGAGAAACTTTTTGGAAAAAACAAAAGCAAATTTTATTGCTTCACATAAACGACAACTAACAAAGAACAGATCAAAATCTCTTGCCTACACAGTTTTAATTTTGAAAAGGATTCAATTCAAATTATATACACTCTCTGTCACCTGATCTATTCATAATTCTCGTAGTTTAAGGAAATTGTTTAGAAGACTAAGTATACCTGCTGCTTTATATAGCACCAGTACAAAAAATTCTGTGGGAAAACACCATTTCTCGCTGCTTCCATCATAATACCTCATGCGATTTGTATGGATATAGAAGAGGATATGATGTGTAGTAACGCCACTTAATAAAATTTAAAACCTTAATCTGTACTGTGGCAGTCGACTTAAAATATAAATTCTCTATAATTTTCTCTTGAAGGTCATTAAATTTTTATTGTTTTTTTTTTGCTTTTCTCCTCAGACATTTATTTTAAATCTAAGCATTCTTTTAAAATATTCTCTTGCAATTGTTTATTGGTAAACAGTTTACTATGAAGAGACAACTTAATCTAGAGAAGTGAAGAATTTTTGTGTATCATGCACTCTCTCTCTCACTCTTTGTATAGAGTGAACAAATGTTTGTTAGTGTGAGTATTGAATTTGAGAATATTTCGCAAAATGAAAAAACATGGTTATTTTTGATTTGAATACAAACAAGAACTATTTGTTGTTGTTATTGTTATTGTTGCGACAAAGGCATTGGTATAAACACACTGAGACGCCAAGCGACAACCTGTTTAAAACAATAGAATACATGTGTGCATATGGAAATGATGATTTAAAAGTAAGCACGTCAATATGTGCAAATACTGCCGCAGCACGCTCACACCTATTTAAGTGGCATTATTGGTAATTAAATTATGGCGTTGTTGCGTTTCAAAAAAAATTAAAGCGCCTTCACCAATTGTTAAAAAGGCTCATGACGTCTCAAATGTGTTTATAGCCTTAGACTTTTGTTTTTATTCTGTAACACATACGACTACATTTATTTCATATTTTTTTTTGTCAACTCTTATGTTAAGTTTGTTTAGTTTTCATTTATTTTTTATTTGTTTCCTTTTTGTTTTTTGTATTCGAATTTTTTTGTCTTTTTTGTTGTTGTTTTTATTTTGGTTGTCAGTTAGTTTGAAAGGGATTTAAAGTTGTTGTTGTTGTTATTGTTTTAAATTTAAAGCTGCTTAGTGTGTAAGTATGGCTGTCTATTTGTCTGGGAGTTTATTAATGAATTTTTTCTCAGCTTTTTTGAACATTAGTTTTTCTTTTATTTTATTTTGTTTTCACTGTTAATTAAATACATAGAAACTGTAAAAAAAGAGGATATTTTTTTTTATTAAAATCTCTATTCTTTTTTCATATTTTAATTTATTTTTTTAATTTTATTTTTATTTTCCAACACTATCTGTATGGCTTTTGATGAACACAGCTTATGGTATGTAAATAAAACATTTTATTGTTTATTTCTTTATTTTGTTATATAAATTTCATTAAATTTCATTAAATTTCATTAAAGTTTTTGTTTCAGTTGAACATTAATTTTGTATTTAAAATGGAAAAATTATTTTTAAAATATCTTCTCTACTTATGCATGTAAATACTGAATTTTATCAATGAATTTGTGTCTTGTTCTCTCCTATAAATCCACTTGAAAACTATTTGAATTAAAAAAAATTAATAAAACATTTGGCCTAAAAGTAGAAGTAAGCAAGCATCACTCTTTTGATTTTATATGAGAAAAAAAAAAAACAAAAATTTTTTAATATCTACAATATGAACTACTCTAGGCATTTCAAATATGATATTTATTTCAATAGGCTTATAAGAATATGAAAAAAAGAAATCAAAGAAAACTTTATTATTGTAAAAAAAATTTAGAATTTTTAAAAAATACATTTTTTTATGCGATTTTCAATATAAGCATACAAAAAATGATGTATTTTTGTTTAGAAAAAATAAACGTAATCTTCATTTAACTACTCTGTGTATATCAATTTAAATTCGTTTTCACTGTATTAATTTCGATATTCAAATTCAAATAAATTATTTTATAATTTTTCTTTGTTTTTTTTTTCCAAATAAATAAATGCTCTCCGCTTGAGAACGGAAATCAATAAGAACAACATCATGTTGAATTGTTTTTTCTTATTGATTTAATAAATAATCATACAAGAAGCTTCCAATCTCTTAACACAATGTACACAATTTAAGGAGAAGGAAAATCAGCTCATTTAATGAAAACAATATTCATTCGAGTTCATCTCATTCGTCCACGTAAATTTATGGTCAATTAAGAATTTTAAAATGATTTTTAATGAATTTTTTATTTATGGCCAATTTTGTTTTTGAAGAGAGAGGAGAAAACAGAGTACAACGATTTATTTCTGCAAAAAAAAATTGAAAAATAATTTGTATGCCAAGATGTAGGGTTCATTATAAACTTAGTAGCCCGTAATATATATTTTTTCTAAAGATTTCCATTAAAATAAATGGTGTGTTAAGAAGAACATGCATTTCAATCTGTCAGTGTTTACAACCAATTATATAGATTTCGTTTATTTTGCTAAACATATTGTTGTAATCATGTTTAAATACAATAATTTGTTAATTTTCAAATTAAATTTTTATATGAAATTCTTATTTTATAAACAAATTATTCAATTGTTTTACAATTTCAATTCGAAAGCGTGCCAACTTCTAAATGACAGTTCAATAAAACAAAAAAAAAAAAAAAAAAAACAATGAAAAAAAATTAATTATTGTAAAATACATTACGGAGTATATCGTATGTATTAATGCAAAGTATGTAATAAATAAAAGTTTTAAAAGAGATTATTCATCAACTTTCAGTAACAATCCAAGGATATATTAGGTAAGTTGACAGACCTCTCTTAAAGAAAGATGTTCTACTTATGCCACCAATTAGGCTCATTATGATGCCACAATCAATTCTACATGAGGTTCGAACTTTCCCTAAAGAAAACTATCCCGAGATCAAAATAAAGATGTCAGAAAATGTGAGGTCAAAAATCACTGTCTTTTCATGACAGCCGCAGGGCTCTGACACATGATGTGACAGACAGTCTCTTCGTCCTCCTCTGATCCACAGCTCCGGCAAAAGTCATGCCATGCCTACCAAAACGACAATAGCCCATAAGGCTCGACAGGGATAACCATGCGATATAAGGACAGTGAGTGAGTCGGTCCTCTTTTTGTCTACAAATATTTGTACTCATCTTAATGCTGCCAACTAGGTTAAGCCATTGCGAGCTCCATACTGGCTCTGGCCAGTTCATAAGTAATGCAATTTCCAAAGATATCCTTAAATCCCAAAAGAGTTACTTTTAAATGATCCGGTATTCATAGACAGGGACAAACGTTTATACTACGTCACTTGGAACTTAATCGTAATCTGGCTGTCCAAGTAAATCAAAAGATTTTCAGACAAATTTCCACCACACAATAAGCATTGCGATAATTTTAAAATTGCCATGACCTCTGTTTGGAAAATGCAACACTTTTGCAGCCTTAGTTTGCCTTATTTTTCTTTAGTTATGTTGAATTAATGCATTAATAATCGTTTTGTTTTATTATAATATAGAAAAAGAATTAATAAAAAAATATTTAAAACCAACAACTATTTGTACAAATAATTTAAATAAATTAGGGTACCTAGACTTATGCTGTTCATTGTATATGTATAGGTATGAACACAAAAATTCCATTCTCTGTTGTTTTATTCAATGTTTGCCTAATTGTTTAATACGTGTTAAAAAATTTTTTCCAATTGAAACTCACTCTTATTTGATGAATAATTTGCTAAAATTTCAAATTCCTATTTACACTTTTGCTTTCAACAAATAAATTTAAAAACTTTAAAACAAATTTAAAAATAAATAAGAATTTAAAATTAAAACAATACAATTGGTTTCGTATAAATTATTAAATATTTTTCTTTCTAATATTTTTATTCGATATTTTGATAACTCAGTATTGTTATTGATGGCCATTATTAATGAATTGTTGGAATAAAATATTCAAAAATTATTAACGAATAAATAAAAAAATGGAATAAAAAAACAAACGATTCAATACACTCACTCACTCACTAATAAGCGTATGAAATATAAATGGAAACAGAAGTTAAAATAAAATAACAAAAATTTATGCATTTACACTGTTAAACAAATATTTTTTTAAAAAAAGAAACAAACACAATATAATAGTAAATAAATAAACACATACATGCACGAACATTCACAGATACATATATATGAACAATTAGAAAAATAGTTAAAAAAAAAAGTTATTGCAACAGTGTAACGTAAAAGAATGTGAACAAATTCAATATGGTTTGTGGTCTCTGGCTCTGTCAGATGTATTTATGAACTTCAGTTTAAAAAAAATTCAAATCATTGTAATGGCCATATAATATTATCCTGTGAGTATCCTTTTTTTCCAATTATTTTCATTTTAAGAGTTTTCATCCTAACAGCATGTCATTCAAAATTTCATTTTATTTCATTTTATTTACGTATCTGTAGGTGTTTTAAATTTTTTCTTTTTTTTTTCCGCTACAGTATTTGAAATAAAAACTTCATCATCGATATGTTTTAAACCACAAGTGCAGGTGTAAGTAAGTATTTACAGCAACAGGAATGTAAGTGCAGATAATAAGGCAATAAACGTGAATATTTATTTACGCAAGTGAATATGGATTTTTATCCATGAATATTTTATTTTTTTATTTAAATTTTTGTACACTTTTTTTTTGTTTATTTATTGAAATTTTTGTTTGTTTTCTTTGGAAAGTAAATTGTTTAGTAACTTACATTGGCCATTTGCTTACAAACGTAGCCATAAAATTTTTCCAATTTATTTGCAACAATTGTCATGTGTTAACTTTATTTGATAAATAAATATATTCGTTGTTATTATTTTTTAAATTTTCCTTATTATTGTTTAAAAATATTTTCGTTATTATTTTAATAAATTAAAGCCAAAAAGATAAACTGCCTGATTTGCTTTTAAAAGTTTTTATTATTTTTGTTTTTTTCTTTTTTTTTAAATAATTTTTAACCAAGAATTTTTAATTTTAAACAACAACTCTATTCTTTCTTTTTCTTATTTTTGTAGAATATTTGTTTTAAATATTTAAGAAAGATATTTATTCGTTGCTTTCGTACAAGTTAACATTGAATTGAAAATGAATTGCTACTTTAGGCCTGGGAAAAAGAACTACAAAAAGTAAAAGTTCCTTCAATATTTTTCTGGAAATTCCAATCTTAGAGAGCTCCTAGCCCCTGATAAAATCGATAATTGGATAATTCACATAATATTCACATAACATTACAAGAAAACTGCACTATTCTGTTTGCATTTTATCTTCGTATGCTACTGATTGCGTCATAAACATCAACTTCTACTGCAACTACATTATTCTGTTCCAGGTCTAAGCTGAGTGTAAATTTAATAAAAATTGATTTTCAGTAGAGAAAATTTCACGTTTTACCAACAAAAACACCTGCTTATATAAAACAATTCAAAATTTTATATAAAACGATTCAATGTCTTCAAAAGAATTTCTGTTTGTTCTAAACAAGTTTTGATAATTTCATAAGATTAATTCTTACAGTGTTAATATTAATTTAAATATGAAATGATTTGGTTGATTTTTGTTTCAGTATTTAGTTTTAAAATATTTTAAATTTAATTCTTGAAGCAATTTAATTAAAACAATAATTAAATGAAAATAATTTTTTCATTTTTTTTTCTTTAATTTAATTTGTTTATTAGTATTTTATTGTTATTTGTTTACTTTGTTTAAATTATTTTTATGTGACATGTAGACATGCTTTATTTGAATTTATTAAATAAAATATTATTTTTCATATTTTCAAATTTTTTTTAAATTAATTTTTTGCTTTTTTTTTCTTTTTTTTTATATTTTCGTTTTTTTTTTCATAAAATCTTCCACACGTTAATCCGCCAAAGTTAAGAGGAGTTTTGATTTCCTTGCTACAATAACAATAAATTCCTTTAAATAGTTCCTTAAAGAAAACGCCACTATTTGCGAATTATTAAACGCGTTTCAATAATTTCGACCGTTGTTCACATGATACTTAGTATTCCAACAATGATACATTTCCCTTATATACCACTGAAATTTATACCTTTTGGCCTAATAATGTACAGAGAAAGGCAACAAAAGTAAACCCAGAATATTTATTTTCAAATATTTTGTCGTATTTTTCTGTTTTTCTTTTTTTTTTCATGCCTTCTACATAATAAACTTGCTTATGGTCTGTCTTTCGAATATTTGGTTTGGGTTTCCGCTAATTTAATTAGATTAAGAAGAGCGTCAGTAAAATAGCGCGTCAGTTTTAAAGCCTACAATAAAAAAATAAAAAACAAAAAATAATAATCGAAGAACAAAAAAAAAAAACAGTCTTAAGTTACGGTTACGGTTCATTGGCTGGGCTGTCATCATGTTGTCCTCAGACATATTTATTTGTATTTGTAAACAATGGCAACATATCCATACACTCACACCCACACACACGCTGTCACATATCTACTTATGGTTCTTTAAGAGTATATGTGTGTGTATGTTGTAGCATTTGTTATTATAATTTATTTTGCAAATTTCATAAACACGTTAATCCTCGAATGTTTATTTAATTCTCTTTGCCGTTGTATTGTATTTGGTATCTATCCTGAAGAATAATTTCGACGGCTTTCGTTTTCGTGGCCCAAAAATGCTTCACAAAATTATTTAAAGCTACGTATAAAAATTTCTTTAACCAAACAAAACAAAGAACACAAAACATTTATAATGTTGCCATAAATATTTTCCTGATAGAAGTGTAATGAAATGTATACCTTAAGTTAAGAAATTAAACATTTTGCTGGGTTATTAACAATTTCGTTAAAGCAAAAAAAAAACATGCTCAGCTAACAATCCTCTGCGAAATTTATGTGCCTATCAATCATATTCTCTATTTACTTAGTTTAATGGTTCTTATTCTATGAACATATCGGAAGTAATTGAGGTAAAAATGGTTAAAACTTTAGTAAAAAAAGGACAGTGTTTGACAAATGAAAAAATGTAAAGAAAGTGTTTCCATATTTGAACGTTTAATATGTTGAAAGTAGAAAAAATAAAATAAAAATAAAAATAAAAATTTTGTGTTTAAGGTATACGTTGCTCTGGACAATCAGCCGATAATATCATGCTATTGAAAAAGAAAGACTAACCCCCAATTAGATTGCATATAACCAGAGAACTAGAAATTCATCATCAACAGTTATTAACCATTTGAAGAAAGTTGGATTATAAAATGAAATGGAATTCACTTCTGAATAGAATTAAAAACGAAAGGAATTGCCACACGAATTTTTCTCTGTAGAAGACATCTCCCAACCGTAGATGTGATATGAAAAATATCTTCCTTTATACAGCAAGGCATTATTAAAACTGAAAAGATACGATACGTAACAGACAACAGCCTTAACAGAACATAATCCAACTGCCTTAAAGACAAGTCCAGATTAAAATTAATTCCTTTAACCATTATGGTTTACTTCGAAATGAAATTATTTTTAATTTCTTAAGTTTACTTTGTTTACATGAAGAATTGAAATCCTTTAAGAAACATTTATCTCCTACTCCCATCTACTCTCCCATTCGATTATATTGTATGCTAAGCAACCAACACCTTTTAGTGTATTTAACAGAGGGTTTATGAGCTTTGCTTTCATTTTTATATGTTTCTGCATGCAACCATATAAACTATCTTCTGGATACCACAACATGAATTGAATTCTTACACAAATGCAATGTTGCTTGCAACATTAAGTTGGCAGGCACCAGAGTCTGTATTAAAATGAAAATCGTTTTTCTTTTGCCAGTTTTTTTTCTCTTTCTTGTATTTCCTTCTTTATGTTAAGAAGAGTAAAATGTACTGCGAAAGTTTGTGTATGTTGCACAAACTTGCACATGCAACCCTAAGAGTGGCATTCGAATATGAATTGACTTTAACCGCAACTGCTGTAGTAGAGAGTATCTATGCAGTTTGATTTTATTTTTTCTTTTTTTTCTTTTTATTGTTGCTGTTGTTGCTTTTGAGTCTGTTATGGTTGTGTGTCTTGCCTTATATGGTTTACTTATGTGTATGTATTCCAAAGTATTTGCGTAAATCTTAAGATACGATTTTACTGTTGTTATGGCTTCTTAGAAACAACAGCTACAAAGTGTTAGAAAAATAACCTTCTCTACTGCTACTACTACTACTACTAATACTACTCCGCATAAACTTTATAAATAAAATTACAAATAAAAATAAAATTGAGAAACATTTTAAATTTGTTGCTGTTGTTGTTGCTGTTGTTGTTGTTCTATTTATATGATGATAAAAAATAAATAAAAAAAATAAACATATTTCAACAGGCACCTCAAGTAAAATAATAAAAATAGAATTCAAGCTTCAAATCCTTTAAAATACCAAAGAAAGTGTGTTTTGTATACACATTCGTTCGTATTAACTGGAAATGCATCACGTAAATATGAAATAAGAAAACTTTAAAAACATTTCATTTCAAGCAACAGTGAAGGGTAGACAAATATTTTTGCAATTTTAATAAAAAAAAAATAATAAATTAAAGGAAAATAAAACTTTATGAACACATTCAATTTCTCATACCCACACTGCTCAACTAAAAGTGGATACAGAGCGTATGAGTGATTTTGTAAAAAAAAAAGATAATAACAGTCATACGTAATGTGGTCCAAAATTAATTAAGTTTTCTTCCGATATTTTATTACATGAAAATGGAAACTTGATTTCGAAATTTTAAGAAATTTTTCTTATAATAATACAAGTCCTTGCGAAATACACGCAATCTAATTCTGTTTTGTTAAAAGAAAATCACTATTCCTGGCTACATAAAGATGTTTACACCTCTACGAGAATAGCATTTTTTATACCATCTTGAATGTTAATTCCATAGCCACACCATTGAAGTAGCCTGTAAGATACTGAAGTCATTGTTTGTATTGTCCAGGAGTTAAGCAATTGTACAAAGAAATTATTAAGTTATGGAATCCTACAGAGAGAAATTCAAAATATTTTCTCCTACAAATCACGAAATAACTTATTGAACTTACTTACCCTATAGCTAAGAGCTGACGCCATTCTTTGTATTACCGGAACGACGAAGAGTTGTAATCATGCTGTTCCTGATCTATGATCTGCCTGACTCCACTTGATGTGTATGTCCAGCAATGTCCAATGCACTGTGCCATATGTCTGAAGGAATCGGAATGCCGATAGTATACTCCGGAATTATAAACGAGTTTTTTCCTGATGGAAGAACGACGTTTAGAAAAAACCATCGAGTATATTGTACCTGGGGCCATATTCCTCCTTGGTTTAAGGACTATCATACGAGATGGGGCATTATAAAATGGTGGGGTACTCCAGAGGTAATAAGTTATATCCACTTATAGAACACCAGTGCTGCAACTATCCAGCAATTTTTAGGATTTTCTATCTCTGCTCCCTTTTCTAACACTTTTCTTCTTTTTCTTATTATCCTATTTCCTTCACAATCCTCCCTTTTTAGGACGAATTTATAATGAACAATCTTAAGCACTGGATATTATGCTTGTGCTAATGATAAGTACTCATCCTTAAACGTATCTACTTACCATGATAGTGCTTTTATTTTCATTCAGCACTGTACTTATGATTATAGTACCATATGATGGAAATATATCTTAACTCATATGATTTAATATACAAAACAAAAAAGGAAACTACATACTACAACTACATTTTCCATTTCTATTAAAGAAACAAAAACAAAAACACAGTAAAATATCAAAACATGAATTGAAAATATGAACAAATTTATTATTATTCATTTTGTTTCTTTAAATAAATGAAAATGAAAATAAAATTTATTTTTTTTTCTCTCGATGGTATGAAAATTTAATGTATAGCTGAATGCATCAACAAATACAGAGAGAGAGAGAGAGAGAGAGAGAGAGAGAAAGAGATAGAGAGACAAACAAACAAAAATTCATATGAAATCATATGCACATCTTAGAGGAAATGTATAAAAATGATTTTTCATTTTTTTTATATTTTAAATTGTATTTCCAGTGGCATACTCTACACTACACTTTAGTTGTTGGCTGACACAGTGGCACTTGAATTTTACTTTCATGCCACGCAACGCAACCATCCATTGCGAATTTCTTTATGCTGCACAAGTGACAGCAGCAGCAGCAGCAGCAAACACTGCTGATTGTCAAGTCAAATGCATTTGTTTATGCAGATAATCAAAATATTTCGTTAAAATTCATCTCTCATACCCTGCCATTCTCCCATTTGCCATTTTTGGAATTTCTATCAGAATCAGTTTAAATTATGTATGCACAGGAGAAAGATTTTTCGTTTAGATTTTCGTTTCAACAAAACAAGTCAAGACAAGTCGTCAGTCAGCCAGTTCTCTCTTTGAGTCGTTCGTTTAAAGTCTTATGTCTTCATCAAAATAGCAAATCATCAGCGTAAAATGTTTGCTTATGATAGATATTTCGTGTGCTTCCTTTCTTTTTCTTCTGCTTCTACTGTTTTCTTTTCTTTTTGCTTTGGTATGAGTTTGTTAAATAAAGCACACGACGTTGACGATGTTAGATTTTATTATGCTTTCTTTTTGAGATGTACTTTAGCTTGCTTGCTTGGCGATGACAACAAAACATTTTTTAGCTTCTTTACCTAGATAAAGGATCAAACGGATGCATTTGGTTGTGTTTTCCATTTCCACGCATTGCATTTCACTTCCACCTGCTGGCATCATTAAAATTTCTTCATATTTTTAAAGCATTTTCATAACATTTGTTAAAATGACAACGATATGCTTTTCACTTTCTCTCTCTCTCTCTCTCGGTGCACGCATGGGTTATAAAGTGATCCAAGGATAATAAAATCAACGTATACAGGAAGAAATTAATGTAAATGCCTTTAACAGGGGAATAGAAAAAGTCGGAATTAAGATTTGAAGGCTTTTAAAAGGAAAACCAGAAGCATAAAAAGAAATAATTTTGTGGGAAAACAACAACAAATTAAGTCGCACATAATGGCTTTTAAATTAACAAATTAAAGCATTCCTTTGGAATAACCATACAAAATATTCATGCACCAGGAAATAATAAAGAAATTTAATTAAAAAAAAACCGCAAATACTTTTCAATCGATACTCAACACTTACACCAAACTAAAGAATTCATTGGTATTTTAAGTTTAAAATCGTAACATTTCCTTAAACTAATAACCACTGCCTTGCAAAAGGAACTTAAACTTGAAATTGAAAATATTTTCATTTTTCCTGATTTGTTTTTCATCAAAAAAAAATGTAAAGAATCAAAACACCTTACGACCGTCGTAATGTTTTAATGCCATTACAATAGTATTAAAGTCAACAAGCGTAAACTGATAGAAATAGAAATGGAAACAGCAAAAGACCACAAAAATAAAGACAAACCCCTGTAAAAATAACGAACAATCAGTCAATCTAGAAGAAATTCAATTCCTCCTTGTAGAAGGTTAAAGAAATCCATGCCAAAGCACAAGTTCGCTATTGAGGTTTTCTTCATTTTTTTCTTTTTTGTTACCGGGTTCTTTTATTTCCATGTTTTTACACTAGACTAGCCTATTTGACATCACATGACGCATAGGTACGAGTGTGATTCTAAAATCAGTAAACTTTTTAGTTTGACAAACCTTTTGCAACAATATTTCATTGCTACGGTATGCTGTTTTGCCTAGCTACTTAGCTTAGCTTACTTAAATTGCCATTCTACCCCTTGATTGTTTGTATCCAGGAATAAACGTTGAAGAATGATAAGAGCACAGTATATTAGTTTCACTTATTAAACTTATTACAGAAAACTGACAGCATTTGGCCATAAGGAAAGTGCAGTTCCATCAAGACCTCTTGCATTACTTCAATCATTCATTATTGGGAAGGCCAAAATCCATTATTTCAACGCCATATATCGGTATGCGGTCCTTCATCTGCTGTCACAAAAGTAATTCGCGGATGTCCCTCGTATTTTAAAACGACTTTAAAAAGAAACAACAACAAAAAACGAACAAAGAAAAGATAGAAACTAAGTTTTAATTACAAATGAACAACACAAACATAGTTTGTGTATACGGACAGACAAAAGAATTACAATCGTAAGCACATTTGTTTACAAACAAATTTAAAAAAAAAAACATTTTTTTTTTCCATAAAACAAAACGGAATTTCTGTGGAATTTTTCATTTTCATTTGTCGTCTATTTTGTAGCGCTAACGTAAAAGCATTACAATTGACATCAACAATCAAAACCAATGGCCATAAACGAAGCAGACAATAACTATTACAAAAAAGCAAAATAACAACACTACAACAACAACAATAATAGCTTGACCATTACACTTCTATGTACCCACTACACAATTACAAGCCATACAGAAACACAGAAAATATTTCATAGAGAGAGAGAGAGAGAGAGAGAGAGAGAGAGCGAACGAAAGAGATTATTTTGCTGGGAGTTATTGAAACTTGCATATTTGTGACCAGTGGCCAGTGATCAGCATCCAGTGTTATTGCTGTGCGGCATTAATGGCTTACGTCAGAGGCCTCAACAAACCTGACAGAAGGAAATCTCTGTTATTGTAACTGAATTTTAAAATCCATTCTTTTTATTTTTTTTCTTTTTTTTATTTATTTCCACAAACACTAGTGAGCCCTTGATAATCACGAGATTTAATGTCCGCGTATGTACGCAATGCGATTTTTTTTTTAATTTTTCTTCTATTTTTTGTCTTTCATTTTTCAAGTCAATTAAATTTTAAAAATTTTAAAAAATTCTCTTTGTACAATTGCATATTTTAGGGCACTAAATGCACAATGGGATGTAAATGTTTAATAATAAATTTCAACCAAAAATTAAATCAAATTTTATTCCTTCAAAACTTAATAACGTTGTGAAGTGAAGTGAAGAAGTGAAGAAATGCAGACAAAAAAGCATATTTTTTGTATTCGAATTCAAGTCATAGTGCAAATCTACCCACACATACATACACTAATACTTGAATGTGTCCACATATGCTAACATTTCATTTATGAAATAATCACACTTTCATTGCTCTGTGATGCACCGAAAAAACTGCCGCACATCACGTGTGAAATTCTTTGAAATTGAAAATATTTTCCATATTAAAACCCAAGGAATTTTAGGCAAGACAGAAAACAAAATTAAAGAAAATTAGTGAATAAAATTGATGAGAAGAGAAGAAACAGGAAAAACGAGCAGTATCCTTTCTACGCAGTCTACAAACATAAATCAATCAATTTGTTCATTATACTCTGATCACTTTAAGCAATGTTTCTAAATATTTACATCGTCGTTCACTACGATTAGGACTGGAATTCTTTTCTTCTTTCATAATATAGTTTAAGAATCTGGTTCCAGGAATTCTGGAACCATTTCTAATGCTATTCAATGAAAATTAGGATAAGATCTGAATTCTTATTCCATCATCTTCATCCTTACATAAGTTGAACTTCTTATCTAAGATGGTGCAAAAATGCCGGCTATCTCTGGAAGAGATACTGAGACATTCGACGGCTATTCTCACTTGGGTTTCTGAACATTGGGACATCGAAAGTCACAACAAGACTAAAGCATGCACCACGGAAGAATCAATTGAATTTCTGCAAGAGGTTGGTGCTCCTCTTCACAAAAGTTTCTGATACTATTCAATGAAAATCAAGATAAGATCTTAATTCTTTTTCCATCATCTTCATCCTTACATAACTTGAACTCCTCATCTAAGATGGTCCAAAAATGCCGGCTGCTCTGGAAGAGATACTGAGACATTCGACGGCTATTCTCACTTGGGTTTCTGAACATTGGGACATCGAAAGTCGCAACAAGACTAAAGCATGCACCACGGAAGAATCAATTGAATTTCTGCAAGAGGTTGGTGCTCCTCTTCACAAAAACTTTATTCATTGGGAAAGGTAAGATGGGTTAATTGATCCGCTTGTAGAGAAACCAGACCGATTTGCATTGAACCTAACAAGATTTCATCTGAGGAACCGTATAGCTGGGTTGACAGGACATCCGATATCTGGAAGCTCACTCGAGAAGACTGTGAATATCTCATAATGACTTGTGTAGATGTCTTTCGTTATTCTTTTCCATGAACAACTGTTTCTTATGTCAATACATAATATTTATTGGGTTTGTTGCTATTTCTACAACATGCCACCTCCTTGTTGCATCAGTTGTTTTTCTTTTCTTTCTGTTGACCACTATTAAATATTTGATCACTGGTCTTGTAGCAATTTGCAACTTGTTGCAGTAACTGTAAATGTAGCAATCAACCGAGTATATCGTTATTCAATACAATCTGCTGCTGTATTTCAATTCGGAGATTTTTATGACAATTTTTTCTTGATTCCTTTTTGTATGCATTGCAAACAGAAATAGTTTTTTTTGGAATCTTTTTTAACCATTATTCACTTACCAATTTGGCCAATAAACCAAGTCAACTACTAGATAACAGTGTTACCAATAAAAATCAGTAAACATTGAGGCTGAAAGTAAAAAAAAAATTCAATCGAAAGGAATTAAAGAAAAATACAAAAATAAGGATGAATTTACATAAGCAAAGCTGTAAAGGGCAAATAGATAGTGATGAACGAGAAGGGATAAGGAAAAAAGGATAGGACAGCAGTGAAGAATTTGTCTGTTGTTGACGTTTTAATGTATATGTAGTAAAATTAAAACAACTACAGTGACAATGACCATAACAAAAAAAAAAAAACAACAACAACAACAACAATATATTAATACATATAAAAACATATAAATTTATACGAAATATAACAGCAGTATTCTTTCGGAGCTTTTTTTTTTTTTTGAGAATAATTCTTATTTTTGTTTGGTTATGTATTTATTTTTTTCCTTTTGCATAAACATACATACGTTTCACATAAGAGCAAGTGTGTATACACGCACATACACACACGCACTCCTACACAAACATACATATATCATAATACTTTAACAAATACAAACGCCGACAATGATAATGATGCTGATGATTTACACTCAAAGCAAAATGGTCGAAAAATTCAAAAGCAATGGTTTTGCTAAAGGTTTTCTAAAAATTAACTGCAAACGATAGAGAGAGGAAAAGAGAGAGAGAGAGAGAGAGTTCAATGGAAATTATATCGAAGCAATACTAATTAATATGGATGTTGTTAAAACTGTTTGATTAGTTGTTGGTATACTTATGGTTTACTTATTGATTTTCTCGAGTGTATTTAATGTTTTTGTTTGCTGTTATAGACCATGGCAATGGCATTTTTACATGTGACATGTGGGTGGATTTTTTTTTCATTTTGTTTTATTTTTGATCGTCATTTTTTGTTTTCTATTCGTTTTGTTTCCTTCTCTGGGTGGTCATTTGGCATCGGTCGGTCATTCGTCTCTTTTTATTATTGTCATTGCTATTGTTGTTGTTGTCGAATATTTGAATGTTGTTGAATAAACGAGCAACAGCAACAGCAACAGCAACAGCAACAGCAACAACAAATTCAACAATTTCAACAATTTAGTGTATGTTTTAAAAATTAACAAACGAACCGTACGAATGTATACATACTCGTATATTGGTCGCTTTGTTGGTCGATATATTCCCACATACATATACACATATAAACACACTGTCTGATATAAACAGAAACAGACACACAGTCTTACTTATACAGTCAAGAAACATCGTCTATTTATTTAGTTGGATGATGATAATTTTTGTTCGTTTTTTTTTTTCTTTTTTTGTTTTTGCCTTCATTGGTTACAAATTTTTATTTCATTTTCATTTAAAATATTTTATTAATGGAATCCAACAACTATACAACAAAATAATAAATTTAATAAAATTCATCAGCAAAATAAGCCAGTCAAAGTAAAGAAAAAAACACAGAAAAACGAAAATTTAAAGAACAAATATCGTAAATATTTATACAATTCCTGTTATTAAATTAATTCAAAAGAATTTTTATTAAATGAGATTTACAACACATAGCTGCACTACATTCTTTGTTTCGTTTTTAATAAAATTTATGAAATTATTTGCCATATACTTACAAAATGCTAGAAAAATATGTTTTTAAATTCTTTTAAATTATTGTCAAATTTATTCAAGTATTGGAATTGAAAAGTTAATAAAATTTAAAGTTATGCTGTTCTATATATACCTCATGCTATTTTACATAAACCAGGTTTATATCTCAT
>QOCX01000042.1:0-19015 GCA_005959815.1 Sarcophaga bullata | reverse complement strand
CAGGTTTATATATCGTGCTACTTTATATAAACCAGGTTTATATCTCATGCTATTTTTTATAAATCAGGTTTATATCTCATGCTATTCATATAAAAATGTTCATATAAAGATGTTCATATCTTATACTACTTTTACCATTTATACGCTTCACCTCGCTTGCTAATCTATCTTTACCGATTCATATTTCTTAACATTCCATTATAAATAAATATCTACTCGTATTGTCCAATCACACTTCATAATTATTTTTCATAGAAATCGTAACCAACTACTTTGACGTCTTTAATTAACTTAAAAGACTTAAACATTAGCCACTAAACTTTAAAAGAAAAATTTTATAATGAAATGTATCTTTTAAACTATATTTGTTGTTATTATTGTGCGTAGAATAAGATTTTCTTGTCTTTACCGCAAATTGTAATTCAACCGGATGTTGTGGTTTTTCATACTCATTTTGATTTCATTCAAGAAATTTTATTCTTTATTTAATTGTTTTTAATTTTAGACAAGAATTCATGTTTATCTTTCTAATTTTATTTTTATTTTTTCTTTGTTTTTTTTTTTTATTCTTATTTTTAATGAAAATATTGTGTGAATTTACGTATATTTGGGTCAAAGATGTATTCATTTTTCTTTCTTTCTTTTTTTTATTTCTTTTTGGTTTTGGTTTTTTTGCAAAAAGAAAAAAACCAAAAAATTGAAACATTAAACAGAAATAATCTGAGGAGAGAGAATAGCAAGAAGGCTAATCAGTTTTATAAGAAAAGCAAAAAAAAATTTTTAAATTTTGTATTTAATTCCAAACAAGAACAACACAAACAACAAAAAACAACAACAATAACAATAAATTATAGTCTCAACTATTTGACAAAGAGTTTATCTTTGAAAGTATATTTTCAAAGCAAAACAGGAGTAAAAAAAAATAAGACATTGCGACAGACGACAGACAACAGGCTTTTGGAAAAGTTGTTTCAACTTTCAAAATTTATTTGCCATGACAAAGACCGTAACAAAATGGCCTTTAAATGGCTAAAGAATTAATACAGGAACAATGTAAGAACAGTTCAAGAAAATTACCATGTCCCATTAATTTATTACACCAGCATAACAATTTGCAAGCATATCTTTGCAACAAATTCAAACGCGCCACTACTACTCTTTTGCCTGTACTCATTTAAAGTTGTTTGTCGCATAAACATGTGAGTTTTATAGATAAAAACAGAAACGTAAGAGTACCTATACGGACCTGCTTTATCTTCAGTTTCATCTTTTATTTCTATGGCAGCCACAGAAAAGAAGAAGAAATTTGTTGAACTCACGTTTTAAAATGTTGAAAATTTTACAATTTCTTCTACGTCATGTGCAGGTATTCACATACGTGTATGTGTCTATGTGTCTGTACATGGATCGTTTATTTTCTGTGCAATTTACACCGGGATTCCTAAAATTTATTGATGTCTGCAGTTGCTGAGATTATTTTCATGACCCACTAAAAACAAACACACAAAAAAAAAATATTTTCACCACAACATCTACCCCAGAAAAAAAAAACAACAGCAACGTCCACAAAACAAAAAAAAAATGGAAAAACATATAAGAGACTGAACGACAAAACAGGAAAATAAAACCACAATCAAAATGAAAATGAAAATGAAAATGTTTAAACAAATAATTCACTTTTTATCCAACACAACACAACACAACACAACACAACATTAACAACAGAACAGCATCGGTATTATCCGCAACAACAACAAAAAGAACACCTCTCATCTACTATTCCTATACACCAGAGCAGCGGTTTCCAAACAATTCTTTACAAAAGTCATTTAAACTTCCTTAAATTCTTCAACAGATTCAAGCAATTTCAGAACTTCTGCTTCATGCTACATAAAGTGGCATCTTTATTGCAGTGTATCTACATATCTATCGGCTGGATTGGGGGGCATGGAACACATAAAAATTTATGATGAGAAAATTCTCTGTTGTGGCATATTTAAGGCTCATGAAAGTCATTTTGAAAGATTTTCGTTAACAATTTGTCTTAGAGAAGCAGCAGCAGCATGAAAATCATTTCATTTTGTGGAACTTGACCTGTGGTTCATTCGATAATCCTTTTTTACAGATTGAAAGATTAAAAATATTTATCTTTGAAGAGATAGAAAAAATAACAGCAACATTGGACAGATGCTTTCGACTTTTTCGAACAAACGTTGCAATAACGTACGTTGGCCTTTACAGAACATTTTCCATCCGTATCTACATAATTTGAGGTTTGTTTGACAGATTGCACAATGGAACAAACATTTTTTTTAATTGTTTGGTCGTTTCAACAATTCATTCTAATTGATTGAACCATTGTCAACCAGTATCATTCCATTCGATTCGTTTTATTGATAAATTATTTTCATGTAAATTCATAAACCAACCATCGTTCATTAAAAAACATTTCAAAAACATCGAACATTTAAAAGTCAAATGAATTCGATTAAAAAATGTCATAAAATGTCATCTTATTTTTATTAAATTTTTCTTAAATTAAATGATGTTTCATGCTTAACGATTGTCGTGTTCATAATTTAACCGAAATATTTCACGATTTTCCATATACCCTCGTCATTTATTTTTTTCAATAAATTTGTTTTTCAATTCATTAAAAAGAAAAAAACAAGAAATTAAATTTAATGGCGAACAAATATTTTCATTTAGTATTTTAAATTATTTAAAAAACAACAACTACAGCAAGAACAACAAAAACGTTTTGTTTTGTTTTGTTTTTTTCGTTCATTAAGTTGATGAAAAACATAAAGTGTTACAAAGCCATATTCAATGATGCTGCAATGGAAAGAAAATTTTCTTTTTAAAATATTTTCATCAACAACATCGAAACAACAACAAAAATTGCTTACACAGAGTAAATATTTTGCAACTTTGACCTTTACATTGTTGCGATCAACGCCATAATAAATGTTGCACGGAAAATTTATGAGCACGGGAAAGTGTTAATGAACAGCATATCAGTCTACTTGACAAAAGTGACAAACACTGCACAAATAATTCAATATTGTGTGTGGTTCCGGTCTCTCAAAATATTTGCATGCATACTAAGGAACATTAACCACTGAATGAATTGACTTTGAGACGGTGGGGAAATCGAAATTTTTTTAAAATTAAAGGATTATGAATACAGTTTATGAACTTACACGAATCCAGAAAGCTGCTGGTCCATAAGGGTCGCCTACGGCACCAATATATGTTTCGGTATACTTTCGGTTTTGGGTGAGATGTCCTTGCGGCGCAGTGGTGATGGGTGGTAGAATTCACATTCGTGCAGGCGGTCTTAATAACCAACTGCTAGTTACCCATTTCGACAGACGGCTGATGAGACGACCTAGTCACTCTCAGGCGGAATATCGTCAATTAGAGGGATGAACCGAGTGTCATGGGTCGAATTTAACTTCGATTGCTTTATTGTGTCATCCAGCAATCACATGAGTAGTTCTTGTAGTGTGTCGCCATGACTTTCAGATGCACAATCAGCCATTCGAGGCTGCCCGGAGGGAATGCTCATGGATGCATTATTACCTCTACTCGTATTGAACCACTTCTTTTCTTATATGTGTGTAGGTGTGTCTCTAAAATATTTGCATGAATACTAAGGAATATTAACGGAATAATAGATTTTAATCTTTTAATCTTAAAGGATATGAATACAGTTTTTAATACACAATCCAGAAAACTGCTGACAGATGCAGAAAGCGTCAGTCCGCCGAGCATGAATGTTGATTATTTCCTCTACTCGTATTGAACCACTTATTTATTGATTGTGACCGGAGATCGGCAATGAATCGTTTTTTTTTTTTGCAGCGTTGATTTCCAGGCACAGGTTGCAATGGTATCGTACAACGTTCACATTAAACTCATACCAATCGAAATATGTTTAATGCATAAGCCTACTCATTTCGATCCATAACTTTAGAAAAATAGTTATAACACTCATAAATGATTCGGGTGATTCGAATCATTCATCAAGAAGAGCAAACATACAACCTTTTAATGAGTATTTTTGTGTTCGTAAAGCTTATCATACTTGCTTTTGTGAGTGGTGGCATATATTGAGTTGTGGAGGGTAGAAATCAAACAACATCATACGTGTTGTTAAGTATGAATATGATGAGTCCTCCAAACTTTGAATATGAGTAGAGGTTCCATGATATTAAAATAAGTATGAATGCGTATAAGCATCAGAAATTATTATGAATATGATTCGATTCAACTTATCTTTTGATTACTCATTGCTGGTCTCTGATTGAGAGATGCGTCAAGTTATTCCACTGCTTGTTGCACTTTTCAAATAGAAAATTTCTTCATAAAGTATTCATGACGATAACTCACATGGTAATCTTACGTAATATCTTATCATGTATCCTGATTTATTCAAGTGGTTCTGGATAATCGAATCAATGCCTTAATGACGTTAAGAGGCGCAGATTTTAATTCATTTTATAAAGAATTTTAAGAAGAAATTTTTTGTTCTTAAATAGTTAAAATATGAAACCGCATTGGACAACGTCATAATGTAGCTGCAGATGTATGGAACGCGGCTAAATACCGGGGATAAATAATTCAATTTTTGTTTTTACAACTTCTGACGCTTTCATTATTCATTTTTTTTTTTTTTTTTTGTTTATTTGAAATTGTTTCTCGCTTCTCTCCCTGTGTATAAACAGTTACAGTTTCGTTTTCAGTTTCTTTGGAAATCCACTCTACTCTTTGTCCATTCCTCAATATGATTTGCGTAGAATTTTGAATTCTTTTCGGATTGACGGTATATTAAAAATCTTGACTGATTTTCTTTTCTTGTTTTCCTTTTCATTTTCTTTCTCTTATTCTTTAATTTTCTACTTCTTTTTCCCGTGTGTGTATGTTTTGTTTATTCTTAAATTGTTCGTTCATGTTTAGTTTTATTTTAAAACAGTTTTTTTCGTTTTTCTTTTTTTTTTTAATTTCATTGTGATTTTCATTCGTTGTTTTGCCAATTTTTTAAAAATTTTGTTGAAAAACGAAAAATTCGTAAAAGATTCGTTTCGTTTGTTTCATTAGTTGCCTAACAAATGGTCGTTCGTTCGGAACTCAATATTTTTTAAAGCGCGCTGATCTACACACAGTGGCTGACAGAGTGAGTGAGTGAATGAGTGAATGAATGCTTGTGAGTGCTTTAGGCGAAACAAAAAAAAATTAATTTCTTTTTTTACTGTGTGTATAAATTTGGAAATCAATTTTTCGTTTACTCGGCCCTGTGCATTTGGCAAATTAAACAAGAAAGAAGAAGAAAAAAAATTATAGCCTGGGCTACTAAAATGCAAAAAGCAGCAGCAACAGCAACAGTGGAGAGAAAATGAAAATGAAAATTGCTTTTAATTTTTCGTATTGTGTTGTATTGTAACAAAACGCAGGCCTTTTTGGCGCCATTAAAACAAACGTTTGGAATTTGGAAATATTCTTCAAATACACTCATGTAAACAACAAAAAAGATTAACAAAAAAAAAAAAAAAATTTTGCCTAAAGTTTGTAAGTGATTTAACTGAAGTGGTTTTTGTTTCGATTTTTTTGAAAAGAAAATACTTTTTTTTTTTGCCTGCCTTGTCTTATAAATTTTCAATAAATTTGGACTTTGCATACGTTTTCTTCTTTTTTCTACAATACGCGAATGAAGACATCTTTCAACAACTGAAAAATATTAACAGATAATCAACAGGTACATGAATGAAGTAAATTTTAAAACGAAACAAATACTCTCATAATGAAATCAAAATGAAAAAAAAAAATATTTTGAATGAAAATCATTTTGAAATTGGGAAATTAGGAACGTTTTTGTTTTAAGAAAAATTATTACAAATATTTTATGCAACAAAAAAAAAAGAAATATTTATACGTGACCAGCATATCGTTTAATTTTTATTTTTATTTTAAAATTGTTTTTTTTTTATATTTTTAATACATAGTGTGACACATTTACAAAATTTGAGGAAATGCCAGACAAAATTTTTGTTTTTCATTTTACATAACATTGCTGTTGAAAATTGTTCAAATGATTACAGCAACTAAATGCAATGCAATGCACTTTAAATTCTAATTTCAAGAAAAGAAAAAACAAAATATTCATTAAAGAGTAAAAAATATTTGTTTAATGGTTTATCAACATGGAAGGGTAGAGTATTGGAGTCGAGTCCCACCACTCACGCATATAATTAACACACCCATTGTAGACGGTGTGAGAAACTAAATGGTAATACTTACTAAATAATTCTAATGACCAATTAAGTTAAGTAAGAGAAGAAAAGTCAATTATTTACAACAAGATAAAGCGAAAACAGTCATGATTCAATCACATTCAGATGACTTATACTCCGCTTTGATTGTCGGATTGATTTTGGTATTTATAGTGGATACTTGAGGGACTGTAAGAAGAAGCAAGAAGCTACTGCAACATGATTTCCAAGGTGTTATGCATTGTCCCCAAACCAATGTATGTCAATTTCTCAATATTTTACAATAATTTAACAGCCAATACTTTGATAATCAGTGCCTAGGCTCTATTTCCTGTCGAGATAGTTCAAAGATAAGTTACAATAAATTGTTATTAAGGTCTTCAAAGACAAAATTGAAAAGATATTTTCAAAGGGATAAGGTGTTTAAACGCTACTTAATAGATCTCAAAATTTCTAATAATCTTCTACGGATTTCACTTAACAAACGAATAAAAGTATCAGAAAATATTTTCTAATTTTAAAAATTCTTTGAATAGTAAAGTGAATATAAATGAAAAGATGCAGATAACCAGATGGGATGCTTTATGTTGCCCTAGAAACTTACCTGCTTGAGTTTCGTATAATAAGAGTGTAGAAATGGAAATATTTTATAAAATTTTATAGATTTTCCTATAAATCCTGTCCTTAAATTCATTCATTAATTCATGCATTTATTTATTTTATTACTCGTATTTTCTTTTATTATTCTTATTTAGAAACAATGCAACTTCCTTTTAAAATATTTAAAACAAAAAAAAAATTTATTTTTTATATTCAAATCCCCACCTTTTTGAAAATTTCAATTTTCTATAAAAAATTCTGCAATAAAAATTCGTTAAACAAAATAAAATAAAATAAAAAAAGAGAACAGCAGCTCATGTTGTTAAAAACTTAATAGCTTTTATATGGAAATTTTTGAATTTATATGTGTAACCATACTCTACAACCCTTTAACAGGCTACATACGGCCTTTTAGTTAAGGCTACTGATAAGTAACGTCATGCTTTAATACCAAGTTGCATACAATTTGAATACTGCTAGAGAGAGACAGAGAAAACATTCAATACCTTACCATATAGCATCTTTCTTAGTCTGTTAATACCACTTAAAAATCTATTTTTAATATCGCAGTAAGCCCATCCTTTGGTTGCATATATGAAAGCGTATCTGTAATCACTGAAATCCGCATAAAAATATATTCACAGATTTAAATACTTTCGTTTATGAATGAATATAAACGCTGCCATCAACCGGAAGTTTAGTTTAACTTTAACGGTTTTATTTGTTGCAATATTTTTTTTAGCCATTTTTAGTTCTTCTCTTTGTGTTTAAAATTTTTTTTATTTTTTATTTTCTTATTTCATTTCATTTCGATTTTTTAAACCGTCGTTAGCGTTGTACGCGTAACAATTTTGGTTTTCGCTTCTGCTCCCTTATATTTTGGCACACAGTAATGGACAAAAATATGGCGACACTAAGAGTGTGCTCTCGATAGCCATAGATGATGCATTGAATGACCCAGATATGCAAGGCACTACGTACGATAGATAATGATAATACCTTAAAAGCTATACTATTGGTATGCTTTCATGAAAATAAAAATATCTGCTAGAAGATATACAACAATTTTGAAAAACAAACTCAAGCATAAACCACCTTGTGCAAGTTAGAAACTGTATAAAGTTTTTCTAGGCATTTATGAAAAACTAAACAATCCCCATTTACTGCTGTTTAAGCAACCTTAACTGTTGGCATATGCATATTTGTTTTGTTTAAATTTTAAATGGCTTGTATATTCATGCCATATTTAGAGTAGTTTATTTAAGTTCTTGTTGTTATTGCTGTTATTGTTGTTGTTGTTGTTGTTGCAACTATTGTCGTGCTGTTATTTATCAACAATATAGCCAAGTGAAAAAGAAAGAGAGAGAGAGAATATAAGGAGAGGAATTCCAAAGAATAAAAATAAAAATAATTTTATTGTTGTAGTTTTTGTAGAAAAAATGCCATGAATTTCATTGCAGCACTTAACAACTTTCAGGTGTGCTATATTTTTTCTTACTTTTACCACCCTTACTACCACTGTAAACACAAACATTCATACGCTCTCACACCATCACAGCAGCTCAGCATAACAAATACTACAGTCGTGAAATGAAAATTGCCCTATTCACGCAAACTACCCTATGCCTGCCTGCCTGTACCAAAACTTAACTTATAGTAAATAATACACTCACACCCACACACATACTTACATGCATGTATTGTTCTTAAGTATAGTTGTTGTTTTAATGGAATGCCATTATTCATACGCTTACAAACTTATGCTTACAACTCTTGCATAAATCTCTTGTATCCAATCTCACTCTCTCTCTCTCTATCGCTCTCTCTCTCGCTCTCTTTCTCTGTCTTTATTATAATATAATATTTACAGTTAGAAATCTGCTCTTAACTATAATATTACTATAAACATAATAAAAAATATTGACTCTTCTTTCTCCACCTTTTGTTTCTTTTGCATTCGTTTTGTTTTGGTAAAAAATTATGCTGAAAAATTGTTTAAAAATAATTTTATTTTTGAATTGCTTGGGTGGTTGGGTGTATACTCAATTGAACAATGAAATGGAAATTAATGTTTGTCATGCATTTTGTGTCAATTATAAACCGGGATTCATTCGACGTTTTGTTTTAACACTTTTATGCACTTTCGCTTATTTGCCATTTTACTTTTTCACGGATTTCTACTTGAGGTACTTTTTACGCTTCACTAATTACCTTCAAATAGTTTTTTCTTCCTCTTGTTTTTTTTTTTTTTTTTTGTTTCTCTTTTGTTTTAATGAAAATGAAATTAAAATGAAAACAATTTCACTTTTCCTATGATTTTTATGGCCTTGTAAATGGAATCCTTTAAGCCACTTCCCATTGAACAGTTTGAGGAAAAAGAGCGAAAATAAATTTTTAAATCAATAAATATTTCATGCTTTGAAGAGAAAGAAAATCTTAAATTCTTTATTTATCCAGCTTTTAGAGGAAATAAATATTTAAAACGTTTTGAAAAGAAATCTCAAGTGTGAGTTGAATAGGCAAACGAACGAACGCTTTTAAAAGCAAATCAATCACTTGTAAAGAATTTCATTTTTTATGTTAAAAAAACAACATAAATAATGGCATAAAAAGCCAAAACAAACAAACAAACACATACACACACCCACAAACAATCACACAAACAACAGCTTAAATACTGTACTTACAAACAAAGTGAATAAGAAAAGCAACAACAACAACAACAACAATAATAATAGGAGAAAATAGGCATAAGTAAAGCAAAAAAAAAACATTTAAAAGAAAGAAGAAGAAGAGAAACACTCAAAATCTGTGAAAAGGAATTCTAAACATTTTTATGAGTAAATATTGTAAGTGAGAGCACTTAAAAATTCTTTAAAAAAAAATAAAAAGTGTACGAGTGTATGTGCAAGTGTGAAATTACCTCAAGTAGGAGTTGGTAAATCGTAAAAAAAAAAACACACACTCATACACTTACTGTTCTACACTAGGAGAGTAAGCTTACAAATATAAGAGCTTAAACTGGTTGGGAGACTTGCAAGTAAAAGTGTTCCTTAAATGTGTGTGTTTTCTTATTATGTCTGTGTGGGTGAGAGAATTTCTTTTTCCAATAGAAATTCCTATAGAAAAATCACAGCAGTGCAAGCAATGCAGAGCAATTAAAATTTTGTAAATGCAAAAAAAAAGAAAGGCAGTGGGAGAAGGAGAGAGAGAGGAAAAAGTAAAGTCTTGGGTATAAATGCAGCCATTTTGTTATTTTTTTGCCTTTGTAAAATATCCTAGTTTGGTTTATAGCCATTATAACCATTTTGATTTTTGCATTCAGGGACTATTCACTCCTAAAATCAGCTTTTCATTCGTTTAAATAAATTTATTAAAAAAAAAAAGACATTGGAGAAGTATACTAACCCATTAACGCATTGATTGCGAAGACAACCGATTACAACAACGGTATGAAGTTACGCTAGAACTGAAAATACTTCCTCTATGAAAGTAGCATATACAAAGAGAAGGTGTAAAGCTCAATTAAAGTGTGTGTGCGTGAATATAAATAATTTTGATTTTTTTTTTTTTCTAAAAATTGATTCGTTTTAATCACATTAATTGTGTGCGATTGTTGCTGTGGTTGTTCAACAGTAACTGATAAGAAATTTTATCTGAAAAATAATAAATTTTTACTTTCTATTGTTGTTGTTATGTTAGTGGAATTTGGTATATCGTTGATGACAATTGATTACGTCGTCGTCGTCGTGAACGAAATGAAATCATTTTTTGCAAATAAAATTAAAAACAAGAAATGAAATCATTTTTTCCGTTTCGACAAAAGACCACACAAAAAGGGGAAAGAGGAAAACAAAATAGAAATCAAAATAACTGTATGGCCAAAATAATGCCAACAATAGAGGTCAGTTAGGAAAAATACAGTGTCTCGTATAATTATCGTTCACATGTATAGCAGCAGTATAGCAGAGTCATTAAAATTAAGTTAACACAACGAAATTATTCAATGGATTTTGATTTTTTTTCTTTTTTGTTACAAAAACATTACGAAAGAACGAAAAAAAAAACAATACGAAAAACACTTTATAAAAATGTTAATTGTTTTGATTAAACATTTAATTGTTTCAAACAATTCAAGTACTCATGTGCCGGATACAAGCTGACAACAATTTTTATTTAATTTCATAAAAAATCAAAATGATTTTAAAACCTCATGGCATTTGATTTATTGTGGGTTGTATTTGTTGTTGTTGTTACAGTTGTTATAGCTGCCTGTATAGATTTTAATCCAAAATATTTGGCACTTTTGACACTTAAAATTGTAAAATAATTTATAATTTTTGCCAAAAAAAATACATATTAGACGAGAGAAAAAATTCTTGTTTCTTTTAGATCTGATTTGCAGCAAAACATTTAACGTGTGTTTATTTAATCACTGCATCATTACAGTGATGAGTCCCTCTGTCTGTCGTTGGCTAAATTTTTAATTTCTTTCATTTAATTTTCATCAAATTTATTAAGGTTGTCAAAAGAAAATCAAATATGAATTTCACAATTTTCGATATTTGAAGTTTCCAATGGATAATTAGTGGGAATGCTATGTGGACTTCCACTAGGTCTTTCAGATTTTGCTTCTCAAAATCTGTTTCTTTCTACTGAAACTTTGTAAAGACTTAGGTCTTGGATCGGTGTCAGTATATTATGTTGCATTATGCTTAGCTAATATAAAGCCTGTAGAAAGTGATTCTGGATATCGCCATTCGATCTATTGTCCCAATGATGCCTCTTTCGCAAGCCTTTTTGTCTCTTTATTTTCCCATTCGTTAAGTATTTCAAAACATCCATTTTCTCTTTTCAAAAAGGTTCTAAAGACATAAGTAACCCATATTCCTGGTCCCAATAGACTGAAATCTAACAGAATTTATTTTCCCTGGCTAGCTGATTTAGCTTTCACCAGCAGTCCCTTACTATTTTCGATTCAACGTCATAAGACCAAGTGCTCGGATACCGTCCTGACTATCAGATAAATAGTGATATGTTCCACGTCTCTTTTTAAGTGTCTTGGTTGAATTTCCTCATGTGAATAACGATATTTAAGGAAATTTTTTAATTTATTAATGAATTCCGTTTTCTTCTTGTCTGCATTTTTGTCTTAATTTTCATTACAAAGTGGCTTATTTTATTAAAACCCTTACAAAGTGGATTAAAAAAAAAAATTCTTTTTACTCGTATCTTGTCTCGTTTCCCTTTTGCCAAAATAGTTTTTCTTCTTTTCCCTTTTTCCACACAGTCCTCGCATATCTTACTACTTGTGGTTTGGCACAAGTATTTAAACAGAAATTTATTATTCTAATGGTTCTTCATCTTCTTTATCAAATGGATACAGCCACAGATACAGATACAAACGTTTAGAATGCTTAGGAATTAGGAGAGAGTATACGTATGGGAAAATGGGGAAAAAAATGGGAAAATCTACTATGACGACGAGTGTATTTTTCAATAGGAATTCAAGCACATGTTAAAATTTCAAATTTTCTTTTAGAAATTCTTCTTTTCTTCTATTTTCTATATATTTGTGTGTGTGTGTGTGTACATATAAAAGTAAATAAGAATTTAAAGAACATTTTTTTGCCTATAGTTTGTATTAGTATTTCTAGTTTTGCTCTATCACTCTCTGTTACTCACTCTCTCACTCACTCTTTCTCTTTCTCTCTCTCTCTCTGTGTGTTTGAATACAATCATTTTGTCTGGTAAATTTCGTATTTTCTTTTTAAAAATTTATTTTCCTTCTTCTTTTTATTTATTTTTTTTTTTTACTTGGTTTGTTTCTATTCTTTTTTTCTTCTTCTTCTTCTTATTCTTGTTTTTGTTCTTTTGCTTGAAATTCAGCTGTTTAAACTCTTTCAAGCCATTGAGACGTGTTTTATTCGTTAGACAACTAGAGTGTGTGTATAGGTGTGTGTGTGTGTGTGGACCAACAAAATGTTTAAAATTTAAAGAAACAAGTACGCACAACAACGACAGCAACACGGCAATGCAAACAATAATTACAAAAAAAAAAAAAAAAAATTAAAGAATATTTAAACACTAAACGAAGACGAATACAGGAAAACAAAAACTAAAAATTAAGTAGCAAGTGTTAAGAAGAAGAAGAATAATAACAACAACAACAACAACTGCAAGAATAACTATTAAAAGCTGCTTAAAATCTAAACAAGAGCCAATAAATAGAAAAACCTCTAATAAGATTAAGACAGTTGTGTAGCACAAAATAGCACAAATACGAACAAAGACAATTAATGTTAATGGTGTGATTAAAAAAATAGACTCCGAAGTTCATTAAGATATTTTTGTAATGTTCTGTTTTTGTTTTTTCTTTTATAACCACAACGAATTTGTAAAGAAAATTAAAACAACAAAAAAAAATCCCCTGCTGTTACCATCAATAAATAGCAATTGGACAGCACCGGTTTTTAAACAAAAGTTCTTTAATAGAAACTATTATTTTAAGCAATACTGTTGGCACTTTTATTATCAATTATACACGTATTCACCTACTTTTCATTTTCCATGTTTTTTTTTTTTAAGTCTTTCAGTACTTAAGAAATAAAATATTTTCGAAATTTTTTGCATTGTTCTCAGCGTATATTCTTGTTATTATTTTTTGTATTTTTTTTTTCAACAATATTAAGCATTCTTTTTTTTTGTTTTATTTTACTTTTTATTTAAAAAATTTATTTTTATTTCTTATTTTATTTATTTTTAGAATAAAAAAATATTATATTTTGCGCTTCTAAACGACAACAAAAAAGCAAAAAAAAAATCAAACCAAATAAATACAATGAAAAAGCAAAGGCAACGAAAAGCACAATAATAATGCCAGTACTAATGAGAAGATAAAGGGAAAAATTATAACAATTGTACGAGAAAAAAATAACGAAACAAAAATACAACAACTAAACAGCAACAACAAAATTTAGAAAAATACAAATTGTTTTAGTTGTTGTTTGGACTCTCATTTCATGCGGCATAGCTCTCAACCAAAATAACAACAGCCAGAGAAAAATCAAAACAATTTGTACCAGGGAGCCATTAGGCACCGTTACATATGCTCTCCGTAACTAAAAAAAAAATTAAGCTAAACAAAGAACCAAAAGAAGAAGAACAACAACAATACGAACAAATACCAAAATACTCACTCACTACCTCATCAAAGTAGCAACAACAACAGCAACAATAAAAGCTAACAATAGATATAAACACAGCGAGAATATTTAAACAATTAACACGAGAGAGAGAGAAAGAGAGAGGGAGACAGAGAAAGAGAATTAATTAAGAAATCAAAATACAAAAATAAAACCGAAAATTCCTCAACTTATTCCTACAAATTCTACAAAAGAAAAGAAACGAAAGAGAAAGAGCGTGAGAAATTCAAAAATAAATAATTAACAAATCAAAACTGAACATTTTATAAATTTAGTAATAAATTAATGTTTAACTAAATAACATGCAGAAAATCAAATCAATATAATTAAACAAAGAAAATTTATTCAATTTAAAATAAATTCTAAGCCATGAAAGTAATTTAATTTCAATACAAATACAAATAAAAAATAAAAAGAAAATATTAAAGAATTTAAGAAAAGAAATCAAAGAGAGTAAAGAAAAGAGTATAAAAGTGTAAACAAGCAAACACAAAGGGTGTAATAAAAGAAAAATCACAAAAAGAAACGAAATTCAAATAAATTTTTTTAAAATGTTTTCTTTTATTTTTAAACTAAAACAAAACAATTAAGCAATTAAAATTAAACACAATAAAAATATTTATTTAAAACGCAAAAAAAAGTGTGAAAAAAATCTTTTTAAACAAAATAATAAAAAAAAATCTTTTCCTGCAATAAACTTACAACGAAAAATATCATAAAAGAACAAAAAAAAAAAAAAAAAAAAGATATAAAAGGAACAGAAAAATATATTGTGTTAATAAAATAATTTATTGTTGATTTAAAAGAGTTTTTTTTTTTTTGTTTAAATTTATTTAATATCGGCACGAGTATCAAATTAAACCGCCATCATAGGTACCCGTTTGAGAGAGCATACCGAAAATAAAACCAAAATGATTTACATCGATGATTCAGAGCCGGAAGGCGGTAAGTATTTACCGAATTATTTATAAAATTTAATTAAATTAACAAATTTCCCATAAAATGTTAATGTTTTTTTTTCAAATGCAGAAAAAACCGTTCATTTTATAATAAAAAAATAAATTATTATTATTATGATTCTGTTAAATTAGTTTAAACATAAATAATATTTATTTTTTATTTTATTTCTCAATTTATTTTTTTTTTTTTTTTTCTAAAAACTTCTACTATTGCCAACTAACATTGAATTTTTCCAGACTGTCTAGCGCCAGGTCAAGGTGAAGGCTACACATACTTTTCAGAGATAAGGCCATAAATGAATGCAATTTTGGCAAACTAAGTGCTAAAAAATAACCTTTTTTTTGCTAAAGTAAAAAAATGATTATTAAAAGCGTTTTGGCCACATTTTTTAATTTCATGTTTTTGTTTGCAAATACTTAACACAGTTCAATTTTCTATTTTTTTTCTTTTAAACAATAAATTCTAAATTTGAATATTTCTTTTGTTTATAATCTTCAGTAGTAACCTTTTACTATAAAAATAAAATTTAAAATTTAAAAAAAAACATTTACCTTAAGAAAACTTTTCCTTTGAACGTAAATCAAATTAAATTGTTTTGTTTACAACAAGAAAGCGAAAAGGAGGAAATTATCCTTCTACTTAAACTTTATTTCTTCTTATTTATTTATGGCATATCCTTAAGAGAAAAGATTGTTTTTTCTTTTTTCAAGCGCTTCATGTTTAAATTTTATATTCAAAATATATAGCCGTTTGGGGTTGTGTGATTTCAAACTTTCAAATCTCTTTATTATGCCACTTAATGTTGATTTTATTGTCTCAGCAAAATACATTTCCTAGCTGCTAATCTGTAATAAATTTAGTTTTTCGTTGTCATATAATATAATTCATGGCATATTTTTTATTCTCATTTTTATTTACCCTGGTTTATAGGAAAACAAATTACTTTTGAAAAGGTGTCGTTAAATCGTAAATTACGTGCGAATGAATAATGAAAATGCTCAAATGAATTGTTAAACATAAATTTATAGCCTCAAAGGGATTGTAATGCATTAAATTAAATACGTATTCATTTTGTAAAATGCCTTTAATATGCCTACGAAATAAAACAAAAGCATTCGTTTTCATCACACATCCTTAAATCCTTAAAATACTTATTTAATTAACATTTTTCTTATACTGGTGTATGTATATTCACTGACATTGCAATTCTAATTAATTTTCATTAATTTCAATTTATTCTTATCCTTTTGAAAATATTTCTTCAATTTCTTCTTCCCAATTGTTATTCAATATCTACAATAAATTGAATTGAATTGATTTGAATTGAATTGAATTGAATTGCAACAATTCTTTTAATGCCTTAACAAATAATGAAAATGCTTTAATGAATTTCATTAAAGAAATATTCCCTTTAAACGAAGCCAAACTTTGTACGTTTTCAATATCTGCTGCTTGAATGTATGTTTGGGATTGCACTTGCATATGCTCAATATGTTAATAATTAATCAAAAATTTAAATACAAATCAAAAGAAAAAGAAAAACAAAAGCAATAAGATTTTATGAATGAATGAACAATTCTTGTATGTAGATTTGAAAAACGAAACTCTACCGCTCTATCGAGTACACACCAGTGACCGTCAACGAATTGTTTTTCCGCTATTCATAAGCACTCATGAAATTTTGAATGTAAGTGAGTCAGAAATATTGAAATTTAACTACTCTGATCCATTCGTTCACACTACAACGTTAATTTATAAGTACAGGTTGCAATGAAAATGCATACAATGTTGATATCAAACTCATACCATTCGAAATATGTTTGATTCGAGGACTCGAAACATTCATTAAAATTTTCAGTCCTAGTTATTGTTGCATTTACAAGAAAAGCAAAAAGACACATAAGCAAAAAAATACAGAACAGCAAACAGAGCAAACATACAACCTTCTAGTGAGTATTTTAATGTTCGTACACGATTCATACTTTTTTATCAACAACATGATACATGTTGTTAAGTTGTTGATTATGAATATGATGAGTACTTCAAACATTGAATATGAAAAGAGGTTCCATGGTATTAAAATAAGTATGAATGCGTATAAGCATCAGAAGTTAAGAGAACGATTCGATTCTACTCATTTTTTTGAATACCTATTAATGATCTCTGGTAAACGCTATAGAATACAGGATGAAAATTAAAATCTTTATGAAAAAGTTAGGTTATGGTAAAAATAGGCAGACCAATAAAATGTAATAAAAAATCATGCTTTTAAAAGAAAATTGGCTTGAAAGCATTAAACGAATATGGGAAATATCTTAAATTACAGTTAAAGTACTAAAAAATAACATTTAAAACAAGTTTTGGTGTGAATTATAAAAAAAAAATCATATTTTTTTGGAAAAGTCATTATAATTTATTATTTAAATAAAATATATAATAATATTAAAAAGTTTTCAATAAATATAATAACTTTTTGTAGCACATTATAATTTTCCATTCAAAATTATATGCATTTTAATGAAATTTTCTTCACAATAATTGCTAGTCAATCAACAGAATTTTTAAAATTTTTTTTTACAATTTTTTCTCGATCATTTCATAAATATTTAAATTATTATTAATATTCTTTTTTGTTTTTGTTTTGTTTTGTTAACAATTAGTAAAAACAATAAACAAATCAAGAATAACAAACCAAATTATCTTTCTATAAAGAGCGGCAGGTAAATGAACCATTAAATCACTATTTCTTCGAGTGTATTTACACTCAAGCTAAACATTTATAAAATAAAGGAAATTAATAGCAATATTCGAGAGAGAGAGAGGGTGGTTGAGTTGATGCTTAAAGGCCTTTCCCAATGTTAAATGACAATAAAAATAAATTTAATTTTAAATAAAAAAAAGCAACAAATTTTAATGAAAAACCACGAAAAATTTCCCAAAAGTGACAACACTTACATACATTGTGAGTAAGAAAATAAAAATGATACAGAAATTCTTAAACGATGACTGTTTAAGTAATAAAATATTTCTCGTGTAATTATTAAATGGCGTTTTTAATACAAAAAATTTACTTTTTTTCTTTTGTGGAACACGTGTTTCCAAAATATTTAAAAAAATTAATTTATTAAAGTGTTTAAAGAACAAAGAAATTTTAAAAAAAAACCAGAGAAAGGCCTTGAAAATAATTTTATGTTCACATTTAAAATTATTTTTAATATTCCAAATTTATTTCGTTTGCTTTTCATTTTTAAGATTTAAAAAGTATTTAAAAATTTATGGCTTTTATTTAAAATAAATTATGAATATTCATTTAATTTATGAATTTATGTCTTAAAAACAATACTTATTTAATAGCTTCGTTTGTGATTAATTAGCAACAACGATTTTAATTTAAAAAAAATTTAAAAAAATTGTCAAGACTTTAGCAAATGTTGCATGTTTCTAAAATCAATGACTTATCACACCCTCACTTACTTACTTACTTACTTAATTGCGACCTAGCTTTTCACACCACCCATCTTGTGTGTATATTATTTTTATTCATATTTATTGAATTGAAAAAAAACAACAAAATATAAATACAAAATAAATATAAAATAAAATAAAATTTTGTTGTCTTAAATATTTTTGATAAAAAAAAAACAAAAAAAAAAAAAATAAAATTAATTTTTTCCAGCATCATAAAAAGATCTTTGACGTAGAAAACTCCAAATAAAAAAAATAAAGAAATAAAAAAAAAGTGAATATTAAAATAAAAAATTTAAAAGAAAAACATTTTCATTCAATGGATGAATGCTCCTTCCCTAAACAGTCATACAACGCATACATGCATGACCTTCACCTGATGCGTTACGTATAGGAAAATAAAAATTTTAACCAAAAAAAGAAAAATCTCTGACGAATGAAAATAAATAAATAAAGAAAATAAAATCAAAATAAAAATAAAGTTCAATAGCAACAGGGAGCCTTCACTTTTTC
>QOCX01000041.1:775500-790112 GCA_005959815.1 Sarcophaga bullata | reverse complement strand
AACACATACACACACACATTGTTAATAACAATAATAATAATAAGATTGATAATAATAAATGCTATTTAATTATATTATTAACATATTTTATGGTACATACATACACAAATATATGTTAGCGGCACTTGCATACATACATGGTATACATATTACATGCAGAGCTAATGATTATAGAGACAGTGGTCTGCAGTAGAGCATTTAAAAATGTTGTTTTTTTATTTCATTTAACATGACAATGTCTTTAAGAATCTAACAATTGGATGACACTAATTGTGACAGCTCCATTATAATGCTCCAGACAGAGACAGACAAAATATTTATGATTTATGTGTTGGTTGCTATTTTAATATTGCCCGCTTGATAAACTTATAAACACACTGTATCGCTATTACAGAGCACAGCACAGTAATAATGAAGACATAAATCATATGTTTAATAAGCCCATAATAGAGTATGCTTCTTCTATTTATTTGCAAAAAAAAAAATGGATTCTTAAGCCTGTTTCTGCCCAACAGGTCTAAAAAGTAAAGAACAAAAATTTCTTTTAATTGCTGGCTCTTAAACTTCCTACGCATCTCATAATTAATGACCCTCTCTCAAGTATTACATGCAATTAAATCCCTCTACCCGCTAAGGGAAACACAAGCAAGCAAGAAATCTTCATACACATGGGTGGTAAAATTAAAAGCATTGCATGAGTCATTGAACCTATCGTTTTGCATGCATCAAACAGGACTTGAACTTAATGAAATTGCATTCATGTATGCTAAGAAGTCGCTGTAATCTAGTAGGTAGTGGTGTTGCCTTCTTAGACAACAACCCATAAGGCAATCTGCGGCTCAACACATCTTGCACAATGTGAAATACGTTTGTCTCTCAGCAGTCTTTTGGCAAACACTCTGAGATTCAAATAAACTGCCATGAAAAGTTTCAGAAATTTATTGTTAGGAGTCGATATTAAACAGTAGGATGGATACTCATGGATAACATTAATACACACAACATGAGTAGTGTCGGAACTTAGGTTGTAGTCCTGACTAGAAGTTTGTAAGGAGAGTACGAGTATCTCTATCCTGTTCGTACTTTCGTAATATTATCAAATTGGATATAATTGTCGGACCTGGTTAATAAATTAGTAACAAAGACGGCACTAGGATTTTGCTAGTCACTTCGAATGTTATCGTATTAAAGTAAAACTGATTTACTGAAACCACCAGGACTAATAGATTTCCTTTAATACGATAAAGTGAATAAAAGATTTTTGATTGTTTTGAAACCATAACCTATTAATGGTAATGGGACGAGAAATAATGCAACACAGTAGATATAATATATGCTTCGACGTATAAATATGGTGGTCGCCTGCATTATCACCTGATCAGGCTGATCATGACAAACGAAGTCGTGGATACATTGAAGAATATTGTGACGTATCTCTACTACTATACTCTACTATTATTTCACTGAGTACTTGTGTTGCAACGTATTTTAAATGCAAACAACATGAAAATATTGGTGACAGATGACGAACTACCAGTATCCAGTTGTCTTAAGAAGCGAGCATTGAACATGTTTGAACTGCTTCAAGTGTAATCCAGACACAATTGGTGCAGTAAACATCAAAATATATAACATCGGTGGCAAGACATTCAAATGGAAATGATGTTTTCTTATTGGCTCCTAAGTGCTACTAAGGCTCCTGAGTTCTCTACTCATTTTAAGACCGGCATGTTACAGCAATTGCCTTCTGGTTTGCCCTTGGTATTTGCAGTGCTTAGTGGATTGTTTTATTGAACTACTCCACCTCCACATATATATGTCTTCTGACACGGTACTACACAGGTTAAATGGATGCACTATGTTTGCCAAACCTCAGGCATTTAATCCACAATTTCGTTTTCATTAGGCATTGAAAATATTGTAACAAAATTGGAAATGGTGTAACATCGTTTAACATTAAAATGTTAAACAAAAGCTACAAAAACAAAACAACGGACTTGTTTACTTCATTAACGAAAATAAAACAACAACATCAGTATAACGAAAAAAAGAAATAAGCAAGTAAACAACAAACAATAACAACAGCAGGGACAAACGTAAACAACCTACACTAACAACAATCATGCGAACATCTATGAATGTAAACATGTTGTTTGTATTCATAGAATTCTCTTGAAGGCGAAGACTAGAACCTTCGCCTACGAGAACATTTATCAGACTGTTTACGTCGCTATATAAAAGTCAAAGCAAAGCATGAAAAGAAGAGCCACGAGCTCATATTTCAAACGTTTTTAAAACGTAAAAACGTAACAATATTTTGGTGTGTTATGTCCGAAGTAGTGAACATGAATACTCATGCACCACAGTTATAATTTCGAGATCTAAGCGCTATGTTTAGTAGAACTAAAGTCTTGTTAAATATTAAAATTCACTTGTTGTTGGAATTATAAAGTCGATTGGATGTCTGAGTTGATATATTTTTCAAATTATGATTCCTGAAAGAGATCTCTACATATAGTTAAAGAAGAGACTTGTCAAAATCCCTTATAGGGCTATTCGGCCCTTGGCGAACAACGATCTACATTGACGTAGCGTAGCGAAGACAGAGAGCATTCTGAATGCTAATTTGAGCTGCCTTATCAGATTTCGCAGTAGAGCTTCTTGCTAAGTGATCACTTTATATGTACCTTAGAGGGTTCTACAGAACTCCTTACACTATGGATTAAAATAGATTTCATGCTTCAAGATAGAATCCCAGTGGATTTCAAATGTTTATGAGAACGGCTTTACGGTTGATTTTTTTTTTTCAAAAGGAATTTCCCATGTTCAATTAATAGCACACACATATGTACCTAATTGAGCATTGCAACCCTTTAGTCAGGACTACAACCTACCATCTCACACCACTTACATGAAGATTCTAGAATAAAAAAAAGGAAACATTTGTAATAAAAGTTCTTAAATTTTCGGAATTTTCTCTTAAAGTTTACGGATTCTGTTGTTAAATATTTCCAGAAAGATAGGCCAACGTATGTAAAAACCATAAAGATTTCCTATAAAAAAAATACGATTTTTTTTATTGACAAACTTTGAACGCAAACATCATGAATTGGCTGCTGGGCAAACTTTCAAATTAGAAATAAAAAAAAAAGTGGAAAAAAAAAATTGGAAAAAAATAAAATTGTGAACTTGAAAATAAAATTTTCTAAAAAGTCAATATTTGTTACAAATTTTCCACTTTTTATTTACACAAAAGCAACAAAAAAAAAAAAAAAAAAAAAAATATATGGAAACCATGAAATAAAAAATAACAAAAAACAAACACTCCTTAATTCTTCAATAACCACAATTTTGAAAGTGTGAGTTTAAGTATGTAAGTGTGTGTATGTGTAAGTGTGTAAATAAATCTTTGTCAATTGCCAACATATGGCATAGTATGAGATGAGATGTGTTGTTTGCCTTGGTTTATTGTATTTAAGCCAAGTCATAAACCAGTCATAAAGTTGCACTAACGATAGATAAACAATCATGTTGTTTTACAGCAAATTGAATGATGATGAGTTTTTTTTTTGGGTTTAAAAGAAACTAACATACAACAATAACAATAAGAAAAAGCAACAATAATACCGTTTGTCGTTTGTCATTTTGTCGTTTATAGTTGTTATCAATAAAATATTGTGCATAGAAAATGGCAAAATAAATCAATAAAATTGTGTATGTTCAAAAATATATTAACAAAAATCTACGTACATACATACATATATACGTATGTATCTATGTCTACATGATGTTGCATCTCAAAGCCAATACTACTGAAACGAAATACAGTAGTTGTGTCTATGACTGAGTAATGGTTGCATTATATTGTCAGCTTATAATCAGGCTATAAATCATCTCTTAACTGGTTGTTTTGTTTTGTTTTAAACATTGTTTTAAAGGCGTTAATAACGATTATGCCATACTTTGGTTTTTATAAATGAAACACCATTTGGTTTTTATTCAAATAACATTACGCTTCCATAAATACTGCGATCATTCCAAACCTGAGAGAGTTTGAAGTAAGGTTACCAATCTACAACAATGTTAATCCTGTAAGAGACTTCACTTAATTTTTTTTTTTTCAACAACAACAATAAACCTTGTCAGTGATTTTATAAATTGAAAAGAATTTGTCATACGCATGCCTTCTTTTGAAAGGTCCCAGCCTAAGAATCCTGAAAAGTCCCAACCTAAAATAGTCAGAGCATAAACGAGATCCTAGAGATCGATGAATTAAATTGCCTACAACACACAAATTGTTAAAAACAGTTGCACAAAATTAATGTGAATTATAATTGAACGAATGTGTGAGTGATAATCGAAATGATAGAAATTCAAAAAGTCTGTTACAACATAGTCGTATCGCTTGAGTGTTTTTCTTTGTCTTCTTAACATCTCTGAATTCCTAGACGACTTATACATTCCTGTCACACAATGTACTCTCGCTCTCTCTCTCTCTCTCTCTCCTATTTCAAAGGAACTGTATGCCTTAAATTAGTAATAATCTCACACATCTATTCTCTAAGTGGATTCAAAATTTGTATCGTATTGTCCTAATGTAACTCTGTTACAGACATGAATCGAATCGTGTTGTTTACATTATGTTTGCGCACCAACATGGTATCGCAGTCAAGACATCCATAATTTATAGTGAAGCCTCTGTAATCAGCTTCACTATGCATCATAGGAAATATGGAATCCATAGCCTTTGTATCACTTTCCCATCTAGCTTACGTCAGCCAAACGAAATTGTATCGTTGTGACACGAGCAGGGTATAAAATGAAGCCTTTCAAGATACCAATTCCGGTGTCTACCGTATTAAATAGACCATAGCGTGATAATTTGTGTTTCTTGCAGTCATAACTGCTAGGTTTTCCCGAGGGGTTTCATTCATAGAGTATCAAGGCCCATTTTTTTTTTTTTTTTTTTTTTTTTTTTTTTTTTTTTTTTTTTTTTTTTTGTGACCATGGCCACCATTATCTGCCATTTGTTTTCTTCAGCATCTGCTTTTAATTGAGAAGAGATATCAATGTTATTGAGGATGTAAGACCAGAATATCTCAGATATGATTCTCAGGCCCTTATTGGTGAATGCCGCACAAATTTAGTGAAACCTTACGCAATGTTAGCCGGGTATTAGTAACAAAATTTCTAAGCAAGCTTAGTATGGATGTTAGGGCTCTTCTAAATTCTGAAGGCTATTGTCGGTTTGTGTCGCAAACCGATGTAACTGTAGTTCAAACGTACAGAGAGAAGTACAGAAGTTATCTACATATTCAGCTGGTATGTAGTATGATGTCCTCTCTCTCTGCAAAAGTTGGTTTTTTTTCCAGGATTTATGAACGGCTGAGTATTCTCAAGCCTCAGACATGTCTACTTCGATTCGATTTACTTTTGCTTGTGATTAACCTTTTAAATACATTAACTGTACACATTATCCTTTGTTACACTGTAAATGTAATAATTCTTTTATATTAAAAAACAAAAACAAACAAAATTTGAACATAAACTAGCAAATGTAAACAATTGGTAACTTAAGTGCCCTTCCCACTCCCTTAAATACAATAAATTTTCGTGTGAACAAGAATATTTTAAAGTACGTGTTTAGGTTTTAAATAAATTTCTTTGATTTTTTTCCCCCTTTTGCGCTTGTAAATCTGCCAAAAAAAAAATATTTCACAAACCAGACAACGAGGAGAAAAAGGCAAAAATAAATATAAAATTTTGGTTACAACATGTCTTAGTATGGCGGTAATATACAAGGCTGAGGATATATGTGAAGGATTACGTATTAGAAAAACTGTGTAAAAGCTTTGAATGACTTTAACTGTAGCCAACCTAATGCGTGTGTTTGCCTGCCTGACTACCACCTGCCTATCCTTTCCTTTTTGGAATGAGAAGCAGCAGAAAAACACAAAACTTTTATTCATTCATTCAGCCAGTCATTCATTCAGTTATTCATTCATTCATTCATTCAGTCATTCTTGCATACATGTATTGTATAACAGAGCGTTACAAATCGAATTGACTTTGATAAATTTCTAGTGTGAAATTAGTTTTTCGAGAATTTCTCGTATGGAATGAAACTGAAAAAAAGAATAAAAACGTAAATCCTTCTTTACTACACACATACACACGCACATGCAAAACATCTAAAGTCTCAATGTTGCAAGTAATATGTGGCATATAAACGTTTGCATGTGTAATGTATTGTTTAGTGGGTTGCAAGCATAATGTGTTGATGTTTCATATCATCTGAGGCAACGTCATCTTCGGCAGTATCATGTAACACATGGAGGAGCTGTGTGTGTTACAGCAACATGCCACCACATTTCTGTGTGTGTGTAAAATCATTTGCATCGACTATGAGAATTTAAAATAATCTTTTTGTGGCACAATTGGCAAATATTTTTTAGCAACAATTTTTTTTTCTTTCTTCCTCAATTCTGTTGCAATTCATTTGAATAAAACAGTGTTGATTTGTTGAATATCGTTACGTTACGTTTTGGTTTTTCATTTTTTTTTTTTTTTTGTGATTTTCTTTCATTCTTTTGCTAACAAAAGTTAAACATCAGGATCATGTAAATATAATGGAACAAAGGCTGTAAACAACAACAAGAAAAACAACAAAAACAACAATCAATATGTTACAAACAGACGACAGATTAACAAAAAAACCAAAAAACAAAACCGACAAGAACTATAACAGCAATATCGTAACGTATAAAAGAAACGTAATTTTTTACGTTTAATCAAACAGTTTTATTGCCCCCCCCCCCTTTATAGCTTTTTTAAGTTTTACAATAAAAAAATTGAACGTTTAACGCAATGTGTTCAAACAAATATTTAAATTTTGTTGCCACACTTTTTTTTGTTTTTTTCTGGTTTTTTGAATTGCCAATTCCCTCTTTCAAATAGAAACAAGAGAAGAAAGCTTTTCAACATACCAAAAAACCCTTATCAAGTGTTTTTGTTGTAAATCACAAACAAAAAATGGAGGAAGAAAAAACATTCAAAACAATTCAAAAAAAGAAAAAAAATTTATTTTTGAAATGTTGGCCTATTTCAAGCATAACGTCAAATTTAAGCTTTATTGTCAAACACTCTGAATCCTGGAAAATATAACAACAGGCATGAGACCAATTATCACAACTTCTTTTTCTATGTCTGCTGCAATGGCTGCTTGTTTAACTAACATGTATGCATGCTGCTATAAATATCTGATCTTCAAACTTACTGGCTTTCAGAGACATATCATCTTGCAATGCCTACTCACACCACTTATGTTGTGTGTGTTAATGTTATACCTGAGTGGCGGAATCTTCCGTTTAAACCCGACTTCAAACAACAGACTTTTTGAGAAACTTTTCCCATGGCAATGTTAGTTTTTGCCAGAAATTTATTGAGACGAAATTGGAAGCACTGCCAGATCATCTTAAAATATTGGTCGTTGATACAACCCTCTCTGGGAAGAAAGGACTGACTTCTCTCTTACTTAACTTACTTACAACTCTTCAGTCAGGATTACGAACTGGTCTCTTACAACACCCATGCTGTCTGTGTTCATTTCATCCACATTGTGGTGTAGGCCCCGCCCCTCAGACGTGAGGTGAGATTTCTTAACTCGTAGGGTATTAAAACGGTGGCACAAACTTTACATACATAATTGGTCGTTACAACGCTTTAGTCAGGATTATGACCTAGCTTTCCATACCACTGATGGTGGGGGGACCTACAGTTTAAGGTCGATTCTGAACGACAGATATTTTTGAAAAACTTTTCCATGACAATGTCATTTTACTCCCAGAGTGTTTGAAAGAAATCTGTTGAGAGAAAGTTGCCGAAAAAATATTTTTTTTTTTAAATTTCGTTTTAGTGGAGATCTCTGGCCTGGGGTTTCAACCGAGGTCTGATGTCTAATAAGCCAACCTATTACTTACTAGACTATGGCAACTTCGAAGCTTTGTTTAGTTTGGCTTACAATCTTTACCGATTAGTGACGTCCTTTGTAGATAGGTATCGGGCCTGATAAGTATCTGAAAAGTATAATGTTCGTTGTTGATGTAACCCTCTCTGGCAGAAAATTGATTGAATCCTCTTACTTAACTTACTTAACTGGTCATATGAAGCATAGGATTGCAACCTAGTTTCTTACACCAGCCATGTTGTTTGTTGCTTGTGCTAAGTTTATTCATGTTTGGTGGCGGAACCAAATGACAGATTTCTTGACAAACTTTTCATGGCAATTTTATTTGTCTACCACAGTAGTAAGAGGATAGGCAGTCGCCGATAGAAATATTTTTTTCATATCTTGGCTGAGATGAGACCATGGTTCAAGTTCTCACGTTTAGTAAACCAACACATTACGTACTAAACTACAGCGACCAAATTCTCTTCCTTCATATATTCCATGATGAAAACGCTTTCAGTATCACCAAGGTTTTGGGGCTCATAAACTAAATTTAGAAATATGCTACGAAGTGTTAAAGGCAACAGCCAATTACCATGCTCATGCGACAGAACCTTGAATATATTTCCCCCCCCCCCAAAAAAAAAAAAAAAAAAAAAATTTGAAAGAAAGGCCTGGAAAAAGTACTGTGTTCATAGGAATTGATTTAATAACTGTAATTGACGAATCCATTCCACTTCATATATTTTCATTTTCCCCGTTTTATTTCTAATTCTTTTTTTTTTCTAGCATAAATGCATATTTTGGCTTATAAATGCATATTTTACGTAGATGTATTCTTCGTATACGTATAGGCTACATGGCTAATGTATGTTTTAAAATTTTTATTTTCCTTCTTGCAATTATTGTTGTTGCTGTTGCTGTTGCTGTTGTTGTTGCTCTATTGCTGTTAAATGAAAAACCGTTTTAATGCACCTGCAGCTGAATAATTATTCATGAAATAATTTATACTTTAACGGACGCATAACAAATTACAATTTTATTTCATTTTCTTTCTCTATTTTTTTCCATTCTTTTTTTTTTCTGATTTCAAAAAATTTTGAATTATTCTCTTCGCTTCTCTTGTGTTGCATTGTTGTTGTTGCTGTTGCTGTTGCTGTGTGTGAAAATTATATTTAATATTGTTGTTGCTGTTGTTACTTTTACTATGTTGCTTGTGCTATTGCCTCCTATCAAATATGCTGGTATTGTATGACCAATTTCGGCAAGTGCTGCCAATAAACAGTTTTATTTTTCATATGCCATGAATTATAGTACAAAATTATTATATGCGCTCGTATGTATACAATAATAACAATAACAACATCAACATCATCATCAATATCATAAGCACGAAAAGAGAAAAAAAAAAGCATTGCCATCATCAATACAGAGCACAGGCACGAATGATATGTAGCTACGAGGGGTGGAACATGAACACTAAAATAATTTTTAATTTAATTTAAAATTTCCCTTTTAAGTCTTCTTGCATTACCTCCAACAACAACCCTCGTTGATGTCGTGTTATTTCTTTTATATTTGCTGTTGCACCATACAGTAGTCGGACTATTCGAATGCCAATATTCCTTATGCTGATGCCAATTCCAATAAACAACAAAAACAACAACAACAACAACAGCAAGAAAAGGAAAAGAATCCAAGAGCTCAAAACAAAAACAAAAATTAATACAGCATAACTGTTTGTATTACTTATTGCTGTTTATGTTGTTGTATGGTGGCTAAAACTTAAAGCCCAGCAATGGATTATTATGGCTTAGAATTTTGTTAACATGATATGATGATGCCTTTAAGGTGGACACATAAAAGCCAAAAAAAAATAAAACTAACGAAAACAACAACAACAAAGAAAAAATTCAAAATAACAGACAGACACCAAGCTAGCTAGCTAGCCTAGACGACAGCCAGCTAAACGAAAAGCTGAATACAAAATATTATAAAGATGCGAGCGGCATTATCGACAATTGCATTTAAGTGCAATTTGTCAGTTGGTCAGTGAGTACACGACATATTTTATAATTTTTTTTTTCAAACTTTTTCTCCTTTTTTTTTGGTTTTTTTTTTTTTTTGTATTAAAATTTCTTGGGTTTGGGCAGGCTGACTACAATGGCTTGCTTGCTTACAGCTTGGGTACGACTGTAGACAGACAGACAATAAAAACAACAACAAATCCAAAAAAAAAACATCAATTGCTGCCACCATATATGGCGCTTGCATTAAGGCAGTGTGGAGCCTTAACTTCTCAGCCGCTATTAGATGCTGAAATTCGTCGTGCGGTTATCAACGACTTCTGGTAAAATGCTTAAAAACTTATTTGTAGGCTAAAAGCATCATCGATCTAAAATGCGCAAAAAAAAAGAAAAACAAATAAAATCCAAAAACAAAAAAAAAAAATTTTTTTTTCAGTATCGCCTTAGTAATCAGCTTCTTCAGTTGGGATTTCATGGCGTATTTATTTATTTATTGATTTAAAAACTCTTTTTTTCATTTTTTTTTTTTCATTATTTTCTATGTTTTCTGCTCTTTTTTTTTAAAAAAAATTTTAATTTATTTTCTTACCTTTTTCAGCCACATACGGTTACAACAATTATACGCGCGCGTGTATTTTTATTTCTATTGAATCTTGTTTATGTATGCATGTGCGGTGCAGTGCGGTGCTGTGCTGTGCTGTTGTACCCAAGAGTTTAACTTAATGTGACACACACAAAGTGGCAAGCAACATCGTTGCATGCACATGTGTATGCTTTACTTTGTATGGTGGCTGGGACAAGTGAAAGACTCATAGAATCGATTGTGTTAAGCCAGTAAATTTTTATTATTTTTCAAATGATTTTTATTGTTTTCTGTGTCCATGTGTGTGTGTGTGTGTATGTATTAGTGTATTTGTAATAGTGTGTGAACAAATTATTATTTTACAATAGGCACAGTGTTTCATACAGATTGCTTGCATATACTTGTGCAGTTCCAATATAAATTCTCCTTCCGAATCCCTTATTTATCGCGTTCAAAGGCTTCATAGATTATAAGCAGCAGGACAGATTTTTTATGGAAATGCTATTCAGACCCGAAACCAGCTTCGCTATCAACTTCACGGTTTGTTCTCTTCTTCCAATATTCGTCTTGTATCCCTCACAAGTTGTATTCCTGTTTCTGGTAATGCTGATATTTCCTGCTTCTACGTTTTCACAACATCCCAGCTCGTCTGTGAGAAAGTCATTGTTTCCACTACAATGAGAATCTGACAGATCGCGAATTCCATTTCATTCAGTGAACACAACTAAGTGAACACAAGGTGTTGCGTGTACTTCGAAGCATTGAAAGGAACTCTGTAAGCTATCTTATGCCAAATGAATAAAGAGAGCCTTGGCTTAGCCTTGGCAGCTAAGGATATTAGATTTTTCATTTTGCTTTTGACTTCTAAGATCCACCAAATCACAAAATTTTGATCAAACTATAGGCTCTTCCTATTCATTATTAACCATTCATACTAAATGCTATCCGTTTGACAGCAGCGCTCTGATGGCACTGGAAAATAAGTCAGGTGTTGAACGTTGTGAGTAAAAAAAATGTTCAAGTTGTTTGATACGATTTGGCTTGGTACACGCTTACCTCGTTTTACTGCAACTACTAGCCTATGATTCAATCTTCAGAGTGCTCCGGCAAATAAAATAACGTAAAGTAAGAATGAAAAGTTCAACAGAGCTGGGAAGCCAAATAATCAAAAGGCAGATGCTGAAGCTAAAGGGCCAACTTGTTTCAGAAAGTCAACTGTTTTTACGAAAGCGAATAGAACGAACTACTTTTAGGAGATCACTTCTCCAGCAGAAGTACTTGCATTTTCTTGCGGTTCCTTTTTATTCACATTGTCATCAACTGTGTTGAAATGCTGAAAGATTTTTGAATTCTTTTTTCTATGTCAGAGCTGGGAATTGAACCACGGACTCTAGTCTAAGTAGTCAACAAAATATCTGCTAGACAATGGCGACTGACTCCGTATACATAATATAAAATATTATTTTTCTTTTTGTATTAACTGAAGTTAATTGTCGCCGTAGTTCACAGTCTGTAGCCCGTGGTCCGTAGCCCGTGGTTCGTAGCCCGTGGTCCGTAGCCCGTGGTCCGTAGCCTGTGGTTCGTAGCCCGTGGTCCGTAGCCCGTGGTTCGTAGCCTGTGGTCCGTAGCCCGTGGTCCGTAGCCTGTGGTCCGTAGCCCGTGGTCCGTAGCCTGTGGTCCGTAGCCCGTGGTTCGTAGCCCGTGGTCTGTAGCCCATGGTTGGACTCGCTTTTCAACGATTTCCTCTCAGCATTCTTTTGGAAAAATTTCTGGGAGCAAAACAAAAAAATTGCTATGAAAAGTGCTTCAAAAATCAATCGCTCGGAGTCGCCTTTGTATTATAGATCCTCCAACTCGTGTATTAAATCAACATGCACATAAGTGGTGAGAGAAGCAAGGTCGTACAACCCTGATTGAAGAGTTGTAATGACCAATGTTCTCGATTATTGATAGAGCATACTCTGTATCGAAAACGTAATAAGATGTGATGGATAAAGTGCTTGACTACCAATTTAACATCCATTTTTTTGCCATGGTTGTTCGAGTTGCAGGGAATTAACAGAGTTTTTTCCCCCAACAAACGATCCGAGAATCATTTATACGACAGAGGGAATTAGAACAACAAGTGGGGAAGCTTGGGAATAAATTGAAACAATCGTGAGGTATTTCATCTCTGATAATAGATCAACTCAAAGAAATTCAGCATAGAAACTATGCTTGCAACTACTGTTCTCATCTATCCATTAAAGAAGAAGTCGACTGGCTAATCTTATGATTCTTTTTAATTGTATGTTCTTTCTTGTATTACAAGTCTTTAAAATTTCACTGAAATATGTTAACGAATAAAGATCAGAAGCAAACGAAGCTCTAAAAACAAATTTTATTCGCTATTTTCTAGTGTTTTTAATTACCAATTAATGCTAACGACGTTTAACTAACCCCTTACTTAAGGCCTAATTTCCTGTTTGCCATCTCCAATATATTGACAGCAAAAACCTAATTATTGCACATGTATTGGTAGACATGTAAAGCAAAAGAAAAGTGCTACAAGCTGTTATATTTGAAACGCTAATTTCCATACCGTTAAACCTGCAAATTAGAAAAAAAACCACTGTGCATTAAAGGCTACATTAGACTGTTTAGTTTAGTTAGTTAGAGGAACGATGGTATAAACGTATTGAACGATTGAACGAACGTATGAACGTATGAACGTATGGTAGATAGAGGAGTCGAGTATTACAAATGCGTGCCGTTATGGTTTATTAAATGCGTTTTGAAAGTGCATTTCCATGTTTGTCCAAGAGATTGATGAGAAAATTAGATTTATTCATTGCGCTGTGTTTAGTTGTCGTAAACAATTACTTTTACAAATTTGTACTTAACACAACTGAATAACTGAACAACTAAACAACTAAACAACTGAACAACTGAACGACAACGAACAACAACGATAACGATAACAACAACTGCGACAGCGGCAATAACGTGAGCTTGCAGTATTAGCGACAACAACAATAATATTAACCAGTATCAATAGAAAATCGTAAGCCCTCTCCAAAACCCCCCCCTTTTTGCTTGAAAGCTCTTGTTTACTATTTACACCAGGATTATGGGCCATTTAATGTCAGCATATTGTTGCCATTCTCTGTATGGGTGCATAAGTAAGAGAGCTCAAATGTACGTACGTACGTATGTATGTATATGCAAACAACACACAGTAAAAGTAAATATTGTAGCAGCATGTTGCATGTGTTCTATCATCATCATTACATTCTCATACTCATCTCTCGTGATCTTCTCATCTTTAATTTGCGTGCTTATAGTCGTCTATGCAACCGCATGTGTGTGCCTGACTGTAAGTGTTTGATGGTGCAACGTTGTTCCTTTGGCTTAAACATTTAGTCGTTGTTCGTAAAACGGCAAATATGTTGCCGGTGTTGCCGTTACCGGTGTGCCTATTTTTAAGCCACCATCAATACCATGTAAATTAAAATTAACTTTATCGATAGTCTTTGTAATTTTTCCATTGCCTCCTCTCTCTTTCACTCTCTTTCTGTGTGTGTATTTTCAGGCTTATGACTATGAATTAATACCTTAAGGTATTCCACAATTTTTCTTTTTTTTTTTGTCTTCCATTCTCCATTCTCTTCGAACAGTAATAATTTCATGGGAAAATGTTGTCATTAATCATTGGCAGGAAAAAGAAATTTTAGAGAAGAAAAAAAAAAGGAAAAGAAAAAGAAAAAGAAAATAATTTTCTCTTACATGTTGGCTTGTTCTTAACTAAATAGAGAAATGATCGATGGGAAGGTAAATTGTTTGTAGAAAAAAGGAAAAGAAACGAAATTTACATAAAAAATGAAAGAAAAAAACTTTACCAAGGCCTTACTTTACTAAGGCTTTGTAGTCAAATTGTATAGGCCCTTCACTTTATTATATTCTATAAAAATGTAGCGTTTTGGGTACGCTTTTCCTATAAGTTTTTAAAAAAATTTTGTTATTAAAAATCACAACTCGCCACTAATTTGTTTGGTTTTCCCAGAAATTGTGTTTC
>QOCX01000041.1:680295-771835 GCA_005959815.1 Sarcophaga bullata | reverse complement strand
CAGCAGAGTCTTATCAATATTGCACTGGTATTTTTACTGCCACGGTCAGACATCTCCAGCGAAACGGAATTTGAATATTTCTTGGGCGACTTTTCTCTCAACAGATATCTGGCAAAAACTCTGAGAGTAAATAAAATTAACATGAAAAGTTTCTCGCAAATCTGTGGTTCGGAGTCGACATTAAACAGTATGTTCCTTCACTCTTGTATAGAATTAACACACACGCAATATAAATGGTGGGAAAAGCAGGCAAAGAGATTTAGCTTCCTTATAAACTGAGTAAACGAGGCAATCGGCCAAGTACCTCGTAACATTCTGAAGACCTGCCTAGTTCTAGACAGCACATCAGCAATGTAGTTTCCAGACGAGTACCTTTATGTCTTAGCCCATGTAAGAGTTACCTTTGAATGAACCGCAGTGTCTTTGAGAAATCCTTGGTATTCATGGACAAGGATGGATGTTGAAACTACATTCGTTAGGGACTTAATCGCAGTTTGGCTGTGCATGTAACCTAAGAGATTTTTATGGAAAAGTTCACCAAGCAACAAGCATTGCGCCATGTGCTCTCAGTTTGGATAATACCGCAGTGATCAGGCAGATTAGAAGAAAATTTAATATCAGAACCTTGTATGAATATACCACCAGCTACTCCGGTATTCATCTTTATCTCTTTCACATATCTGTCAGGTTATTCAAGGTTCCCGTTGGGGACCTCCGAATCTATAGATCAATAGTTGCTAGAGGGAATTCTAAAATCGAATATTCTGTTGGGAAAGTTATAGGAAGACATTTAATCAACTCTTCCCAACATAACAGCACGTCGGTAGTACAGATTTGATGAGGGATCTCAGTATAGCCTTATAACGTAGCTTCGCATATTTTTGCTTTGAGTTGTGTTAGGCATCTGAAAACGTTAATACAGTCGAGTTAATGGGTATTGCGTCTGCAGTCGTATCAAGTTATTGAATCCAATACTGGCACACATTGCAAGTTAACAGACTTGTGTTACCTTAATATTCAATGCCAAACAGTAACAATCAACACCTTGTGAAATGTTCTTAAACGTGCCGTTACGTGCTAACGTCTTCAATATTTACTTTGATTTGTAGCATTTCGTTCGCTTTCGCTTCTCTGTTTTTCAATATTATTTGCAACATAATGCATTGAAAGTTGTTGCTGCAGTATTTACACAGTGTCTGTGTCTATCATCATTATGCAGTAGTTGTAGTAATAAAAGATAAACTTACTACCAGTGTTCATTCACACATGCATGCATGCATACAACATGCAACATTGACAATCCTATCGATAACTATTTCAAGCCACAATTTAAACTTAAACAGTAAAACCGTATACAAATTTACTACTACTTACACTGACTGCCAACACTACGGAAGAAGAATAAGCATCACATATTCGTTGGCACATTGGCACATTTGTTTAAATATGCCCGATAACTGTATGTATGTATGTATGCATGTGTTCTCGTATCGTATCTGTGGCAATAATAACAATAATATTTGCCATAATTTCACAATAACAACAACAACAGCAACAACAACAACAATCTTCTGAAATGCAAACAGATTTTTACTTCCAATACTACGTAAGTACGTATTCCTTGCCAATGGATGGATTTGAATTTCGTTTATTACAGCACTACTCTACTGTACACCATGTATGTACTTAACGACATAGTTCGTCGCATGCATATGATTGGAGGCAGCAGTCAGTTGGGTGTTGCTCATTGTGTTGCCGCAAATATAAAATCATTAAAGTATTATAAACAATAAATAAAATTGAAATCGAATATTGATGCCAATACAAAATGTTACAAAATTTCTCTTCAAATCGGAGTAGTTTTTCGAAGATGAAAATTATTTTGAAAATATTGCCGACAGCCGTTTGCAAGCAAACTCTCTTTGGCTGAAAACACTCTCAACGCATAGACACTTGAAATTTTGAAACATTTGAAACACTTTCGAAAACTGTTTTCTTATTTAATTTTCACCATGAGAGACAATTGCAACGAACAACTTTTATTTCCACTTAATGAAGACAAATTACAGTGGACATGTTGAATATTTCGAACAAATTTCCTATCGATTATGCAGCAAATTGATGCAAATTGTATCGTGCCTATGGGGCTTGAATACATAAACAAGATTTTGGTAATTTTCTGATTGAAAATTTGATGACTTACAAGATGACTAACATTAGCAAATTGTCAGAGTTGTTTAGTATCAAAGGCAAGCTATGGAAATATGTCTTCGATATGACTTGAACAGACTGTCAACTTTCAGGCTTCTTTCTTCTTTCTTGATGCACAACGTCATTGCGAATTATGTTTGCTGTTAGCAGAGAACTTCAAAATACGTTCCAGACAGCAGCATTACTTTCATTGCAACCTCGAACTTCAAGTATTTTAACGCAACACGTTGCTCAACTTCCATTTGAAGACATTGGAGGCAATTTAGTAAATTGTGGGTAGTTTGTTGGCTTGTTAGACGAAAGGCCAGGGTTCGAATCCCCGGTCAGACATCAAAAACAAAATATGAAAAAAGATTTTCTTCGGCGGCTTCCTCTCTCAGCAGATTTCTGGCAAAAACTCTGAGAATAAATAAAATTGCTATGAAAAGTTTCTCAAAAATCTGTTGTTCGGAATCGAGTTTAAACTGCAAGTCCCGCCATGTATGTATGTATGTCCTGAGTATGTATGTATGTATGTCCTGAGCTCTCATGACCTGTGATCAATTTATCTCTGTAGAAGTAATTCAAATATTAGTTGAACTCTCCATACGCACATACATACATAATTAGTCTTTAGTCAGGATTACAACCCAGTTTTTCACACCACATATGCTGTGTGTCTTAACTTTATACATGAGTGGCGGAACTTACAGTTCAAAGTCTACAGCGAACGACAAATTTTTTAGGAAACTTTTCACATGACAATTTATTTGTTTTATTTATTTGTTCTCGGAGTTTTTTCTAGAAATCTGCTGAGAGACAGTCATAGAAGAAATATTTTTTCAAAGTTCCTTAAATATAGCTGACTTGGGGCTTGAAGCGTGACTTCATGCTCATGCAAATTCCTAGATTACGGCGACTACTCTTTATACCTTCGATTCCTTCCTCTGTTATTGTGTTACATTTACCGTTGGAACTGTTTTCCTTTTTCCTTTTTTTTTGACCAAATTCTCGAAAAATCCTTATGAGTTGAAATTCTCAAAATCTTGTTTAGGGATACACGAAATTCTAGAATAAACTTCGATGTGCTGAATACACCTCCCACATAACTAGTGGTCACATGAGTTGAAATTCTCGAAATCTCATCCAGAGATACTCGAAATTCTTCAATAAATTTCGGTATGACGAATGTACTCCCCAGATACCTAATCAGAAACCAGAATCCTTACTCGATATGTCATAATTTGTTCAACAATTGTTTTCATAGCCATTATTTCAGCCCAAACTATAACAAAGTCGCCATATTCTAGTAGAAAGCATATTGGCTTATAGGACGCAAGCTCGTGGTTAAAACTCAAACTCAGACGTGTCGAGCAGAATGAAATATGAAAAATCTGATAAAAACTGTGAGAGGAATAAAATTGCTATGAAAAGTTTCTCAAAAATCTGTTGTTCGGAATCGAGTTTAAACTGTATGTCCCGCCATGTATGTATGTATGTCCTGAGTATGTATGTATGTATGTCCTGAGCTCTCATGACCTGTGATCAATTTATCTCTGTTGAAAGTAATTCAAATATTAGTTGAACTCTCCATACGCACAATACATACATAATTAGTCTTTAGTCAGGATTACAACCCAGTTTTTCACACCACATATGCTGTGTGTCTTAACTTTATACATGAGTGGCGGAACTTACAGTTCAAAGTCTACAGCGAACGACAAATTTTTTAGGAAACTTTTCACATGACAATTTTATTTGTTCTCGGAGTTTTTTCTAGAAATCTGCTGAGAGACAGTCGTCGAAGAAATATTTTTTCACAATTCCTTTAACATGTCTGACCTGGGGTTTGAAGCATGGCCTCATACTCATGCAAATCCCTAGGACTAAGGCCACTACCTGTTTATCAATTCTTCGATTTTTTTATCTCACTCTGGATCTGTTATTGTGTTACATTTACCGTTGGAACTGTTTTCCTAACTTTTTTTTAACAAATTCTCGAAAAATCCTTATGAGTTGAAATTCTCAAAATCTTGTTTAGGGATACACGAAATTCTAAATAAACTTCGATGTGTGCTGAATACACCTCCCACATAACTAGCGTCACATGAGTTAAAATTCTCGAAATCTCATCCAGAGATACTCGAAATTCTTCAATAAATTTCGGTATGACGAATTGTACTCCCCAGATACCTAATCAGAAACCAGAATCCTTACTCGATATGTCAATAATAGTCGAATGGTACGAACTACGTTCTTGTCATTCATGGATAAAATTACTGAACACAACATGCGTGATGTGAGAAGCTAGGTTGTTGTCCTTACTAAAGTATTGTAATCGTATGCAATAATCTTAGATTCATGCGCACCAATGTGATTCTATATTCAAATTCATCTCTCTGGAAAGGGCAAACTGTTGTTGTAAAGGAGATTTTGCGTTACTTTAGTTATAAAATCTGCATAATAATCGGATTCAAGTATTGTATTGTCAATAGGACCCATGGTTTCTGTGTTTTCTGTGTTTTCATATTATTTAGTTTCATTGCTCAATTTCGGAGCTACATTTTTCCCCTGATATATCTTGTAAGGTAAGCCTTCGAGGGAGTAATTCTGAGAGCACCGGTTATCAAGATTATCATAATAGGCCTCAGTCCTCAGTCCATCTTTGACAAGAAACTTGTTTAATACGAATATTTTCACACTCTTCCATTATGTTAACTTTTGTATCCTTTATTTCATATCACATTGTACTTTCATATAAAATGGAGTAAAAACAAAACACAATACAATTACAATTATAGTTACAGTTACAGCTTCAGCTACAGCTAGAGTTACAGCTACAGCTGTCCACATTAAAAGTTTTACTTTTAAAAGTTTTCATTGGCATTAATTGTTTAAAAATAATTTCGCCGCCATTATTATTAATTTCGAATGAAAATTTTACGATAATTTTCTAAAATAATTGGATAACGAACGTATCAAGTGATAATTAACGAAACAAAATTAGAAATTTGTATTACAAAACTATCGAATGCCTGCCTGATGCTTAGTAACGTTAAGAAATTTCCTTGCATTCCTATAATTCTGCTTGCAACTTGTGAAAAAAACTTTTCTGCAATAAGTTTTTTGGTCATTAACTTTACATTTGCCATTGCCCCTCGTATTAGCAACTATGATCTGAAAAATGTTCACACCTTTTTGGTAAAGTGCGAAATACTCTTTTAAAAACTAATTGCTGAGCAGCTCATTTACATTGTGTTGACATTTTAAAGAAATAAACAAACAAACAAACAAACAAACAAATGAGTTCGTTCAGTAGTATTTGGAATAAGAGTGTCAAATGTTTTGAATACAATTTCTTGGAAAACAAGCCAATATAATCACGCAGCATGCAGCAAAAAAAAAAAAAATTCAACTATTTGTGTAGTGCTCATTACAGAGCAACAATATAAGAAAGACAAATTCTTTTAAGAAAATCTTCTTTTTCTTGACTTTCTAAGAGACTTCAATGTTCATTTTATTATAGTTTTGATCAAAGAAATGAAAAAATTGCTGGTGAAAATAAATATTTCCCTTCCCTTTATTCTTCTATTCAGATTTCCTTGCCACTTCATTACAAAATTTTGTTACTTAGCAGCGTACGATATTAACATCTTCCAGTGACATCTTTCGCATAGGCTAGCATAGAACAATTATTTCCAGTCAAACAGTATGTGAACATCTTCCAGTGACATCTTTCGCATAGGCTAGCATAGAACAATTATTTCCAGTTAAGCAGTATGTGAATAAAAAACTGCTGCATGTTTTCGGCATTACGGAATGAGGTACATGACATCAGCTAATCCGGATCATATTTTAACCGCGATTATAATTCTGAATTAGCATGACTTTGATAAGAAATATCTTCCCTCTCCTCTGATGACTTGTTTACTTGTTTTCCTCCATCCGTTGTAAAGTATCATCCACATTTTTTAAAGCTTATTAACCCAAGTGTAGTATATCCTTGACTTGGCGTTCACATACAGCATCCTTATCGTACAACTTGAAACAATATTTGTGCAGCTTTTATGCCTAGTTTTGTTTTGAAGTTGTGCCAATATTCTAGTTCCTAAATTGTCCAAAATCAGTTGAATACTTCACCTAATTAAAGAACTAAAGCACTGTCTTCACTTTTGATCCAGTTGAGTTAATGAGGTCCCTTATACAGGCATCAATCGCTTACTTAAATGGCCATTACAACCTTTAACTCAAGATTACTATCTAGCTTCTCACACCACCCATGTTGTGTGCGTTCATATTGATCGTGAGTATACGAAGCTACAATTTAATGCCGATTCCAAATGACAAATTCGAGAAGCTGTTCATGGCAATTTTATTTTATCTCACAGTCTTTGTCAAAGGACTGCTGAGAAGAATTCTCCGAAAGATATTTTTTTTATTTTGTTTTGTTGCAGATGTCTTTGCTGAGGCTTGAACCACGCGCTCTTGTTTAACAACTCATGACGACTCCATTAATCCCTTCTAATGGCAAAACAGATAAAACGTGGCGTTATTATCTTCACACATGATCGTTTTGGATTGTGAAGTCGCAATTAATCATTAATCGAATTAATGTGACCCTTAATTAATATAGTGCCTCAGGACAATGACTATAAAATCTGGATTCAAGTATTGCAGCTTATGAGCTGATGCTACTCTACTGAGAAGGTATATAGAAAGTTCATAATCAATGATGAAGTAGGGGATACTTGTGAGCAATTCAGAGCAATGCCGACGAATATTCGGAGAAGTATAGGCCTGCGTTTATTAAGAACAGGCATTTAAGGAGAGCCATAGAAAGACATTTTTAAGTCGTCCAAGTCTAGCAAGTAGTTTGTTAACTTATTAGACGACTACTCCGGTTAAAACATTAAACTAAAGGTCCCGTCACTTATGGATAGAAATTTAACTCAAACATTATGGGTAATGTGTGAAGCTAGGTTGTAATTCTGACTAAATGGCTGTAATTAGCGAGTAAGTAAGTAAGTCAGTATTTTAGAAAAGCTTACAACTACCTCAACTGCTAGTACTTACTTAGAAAGTGAAAGTAGCGTTGTGTAGTGGCTTAAAAGCTTGGCTGCAAAACCAAGCATCTCAAGGATAAAAACATGCTAAAGAGACTTCAATAATCCATCAAATATTGTATTCAGGAAACCTCTTAACTGCGCATATAAAATAACATGAATAATGAATGTGATTAGAAAGAAAATACTAGGATTCTATAAGCCGGGATTGCGTCTATTCTATACATTTTTGCAACAGGCAACCCTATCATTCTAGAACTTGGTAGAACAGTAGCTAAAGAAAGTAAATGCAAAACAAAAAAAAAAACAAAAATATGCAGGGAGATGTGCTTTGAAGAAAGCTAATGAATTAATTTATTTTTCTAATGAAAAGCCATTATTCTTAACCTATACATAATCGTAGCATAATTTCTCTCTGTGTACGTTTAATTATTTCGGTTGATCATTCGAATATCTTTAGCGTCTACACTTAATAACTGCACTTTAAAATGTAAACATTTATTTGGGAAGACAGACAATCGGGCACTTAAATTAATTGGTATCGACGATCTGTAAGTCTTTACCGGCTCCAAAAGCTCTACGCTTTATGCCCCTCCTTCTCCTCCTCCTCTGTGTTTTTCTCTTTTACTAGGCTCAGCTAACCAATTGAAAATATTTAATTCAACTTTCGAAAAGAAAATGACAACATGTCGACAATAATGAAAGAAAATCTGCTTAAAACGAAGGAATTGAAAAAAAAACACTAACACATAGACACACTTACACTCAGAGTTACAAGTCAGCCAGCTAAAGAATGTTTTTTCTTTTTTTTTGCTGCGTCTTCTTTTGCCTTGCAACTGTCAGGCCAACTAAGAATTCTTTATGCTGAATTAGCCACATAAAATAAATGCTGGAACATCATATAAAAATAGCAGCATCATTTGTAGCATTAAACAGATAGACAGACAGACAGACAGACAGACTAGCTGGCTGGAAGAGCGGTCAGTGTTTCTTTTTTTTAACGGTTTTTATGCTTTCTTTCTTTTTCTTCTTCTATAATTTTTTTAACTCTCAATGCGCTACAGAAATTGCTGGCTAGGGTAATAACAGAACAAATAACAGCAATAACAACAACAACAACAACAACAGTAACAGCAACTATAAATGAAAAAAACTTGTGATCAAAACTGTATTGCAACAATTTGAAGAAGATCAAGTTTTTTATTTCAAACCTTATACGCTACACTCGGCAGAGTGAATTGAATTTTATGTTCAATTTAAATCTCGATGGCTTTTTAGTTGTTTCAGAGAAAATATGGTAACCCTATCATTCCAGAACATGCAATGTTAACTTATTTGCTTTTTAATAAGACTCGCGAATCAGATACTTGAACAGAAATATGCTTTCAAAATGCCATATGTTTGCTACAAACATAATATAATTGAGAAAAGAAAAAAATTTAATTTTCTCATCCAATATATTTCTTATATACGGTGATAGGTTACAATCAAGTCGCTGTTGACCAGTGGTCATATCTCATGTTTTAATTGAATTTAATTTCTTGTCTCAACGGAGAAGTATAAATAGTGCTTCATACAAAGTTTGAAATGATTGAAAAACACTAAAATAGATGATAAAAGAAACAAAAACAAACATAATGAAAGAAATCAGCCATAAAGTTAAAGGTTTTTTTTGTAGTTGCTTGTATTAATATTGGAAAATAACCTGTAAATTACACTCAAAAAAATATCTCTGTAAAGTACTGTGGGTAGATAACTACTCACAAAGCTCATATCAGTCTAGTTAAAAAGCATTTTCGGGAAAGTTTCTTCAAATTTAGTGTAAATTATTGTTCAAAACTAAAGATATCTTCACGTATTGCTGATAAAATCAATATGATTCTGGAGTAAGGCCGTTGTTTGCCAAACAAACTAGCCGCATTACACTGTCAGCTAACATAAGGCCTAAAAATTATTGAAAATTATAACTGCTTAGATACTCTGCTACTTACTTACTTTATTAGTCATTGCAACTCTTTAGTCTGGATTACCAATTAGTTTCGCACACTACCCATGTTGTGTGTCTTCACTTTATCCATGAGTGTTGGAACCTACAGTTTTAAGTCGACTCCAAACAACAGTTTAGAAAATGTAAACAAAGTTCATGATGAAGTCTGATGATGATGATGATGGTGATGATGAAGTCTGGGTAATGAATACAGCTCTGATACTCTCAACCTCAAGCCATGTATATTACATGTGACCCCCATAACAACACACATAATTGGTCATTATAACCCTTTAGTCATGAAGTCACTTACATTGTGTATCTTAATTTTCTACATGAGTGGCGTAATCTACAATTTAAAGTCGACTCCGAACGATACATGTTTGAGAAACTTTTTCATGGTAATTTTATTTTACGCTTTAGAGATTTTGCCAGAAATCTGTTGAAAGCTAGTCGCCAAGTAAATATTTTGTCATATTTCGCTTAGTTGAAGATGTCTGACATGGGCTTCAAATTGTGGCCTCACATCTAATAAGTCAACATACTACCTACTAGACTACAGCGACTTCATCGAACCAATATTTCGAACAAATCCTATCGGATACTACTGCCACACTTGCCTGAGACAGTCTCAATTTTGAAAAGGACAGTCAGAACATGGTGCTTCCTCGGTTCACCTACTTACTCATGTGAATTGCTTTCACTATAGACATTATATGGAGAGCCACTGGGCTCAAAAATATATTCAACAATGCCGTGCTCTCGTAATAAGCCTCATTTAGCTACTGTAAAGAGCCAATTAAGAAAGTTTTAATTAAAATTACTTGGCACTGTATGTGTTGTGGTATTTCGAAACGTTTTTGTTACTCATTTTATGCGTATTCTGCGAGTTCTCAGGATGAAAATTATTAATTTCAGCATTTCCATCACATAGGGAACACGATTTCGAGCAACAGATTTGGGAAACTTTTCTCGATCGCCGTTAAGTAGTAAAAACGTTGGCTTATTAGGCGAAAGCTTTTGGTTTAACTGCATTAGAATACGAAAATGCCATGATCGTGACTACAATGTCCGCAATTGCCTATAAATGCTTAAGATTTCTTAGGAAGATTGTGAATTTTTGAATTTCAGCTTTTCAGCATGAGTTGCAGGTCATAAGGTCATTAAGGTTATAATTGCCAACATTGGCATAGGCGTTCTAAATGTCTCTGTTAAACTATCGTTGTGCATTTCTTCAAAGGCACTGGCATTAAGCATACTTTTGAGCAGGTCACTACACTACATCCAATCACTCTGGATTATTTACAGCATGCCTTAGTGAACTTAAGTTTTCTTTTGAGTGTAAAACGGGTTTTGAAAAAAAAAACCATTTCCTATTGGCGAATGACATTGTTTCGCTTTTGTAAGAAATGTTTGTTTTGCAACATTGACTTTTGGGTGGCAAATTAAAACGAAATGTTTTGTTGCAACATTCAAATGTTGATCTTTACTTTGCGGCCCAATTGAATGGAGACGATTTTTTTTATACTCCGCTTTTCAATATCTTCATTAAGTGGTACTAGGATTGTTAACAGCTAATGTACAACGTTTTGTTCAGTTTTTTTTGTTGTTTTTATTGTTTTTATTGTTGTATTGCCATAGGAATAATTAATGGAAGTTAATTTTATTTTTATGGCAAACTGAACATGCCATTAATGCAACGTTTTTATGTTGCTGCCCCTTAAAGAATTTGTTTTTTTTTTTTTTTTTATTTATAAACCGTTATGAACCAATTAAATGGCAACAGGCAACAGGCAACGGGAATTCAAATGAAATTATGGTTAATAATAAAGGCTTTCTTTAGCACTTAAATTAATAGCGTATATACATACGAGTATGTATGTATGTATGTACATAATAAAAAGCCTAAAGAATGATAAGCCGCTTAATGGAATACCACATTTTTAAATTGAAATTCAATTTCTAATTTCAAGTCCTGTTTCTCTAAACATTTATTACCAAGCTAATCTTACTTTGTACGGATATTGATTGCCTCCCCTTTCATGTCCTCTATTAAAAATGTTTGCATACTTTGCAACACGCCTCAATGTGCCACATTAATCTTTAATAAATTGATTATCCTGTGCTGCTTTTCTTCTCTTCTTTTCTTCTCTGTTTTTTTGCATATCGTGTAGCCACTAATGTTCTCTGTTTTTGTTTTTATTGTTGTTTTTGTCTTATCATTTTAATACAAATATTTAACCAGCAATTTAATGATTAGTTTTGTGAAAACATTAAAACTCATTGAAGCGTAATAAACACTAATAATAGACTACTTTAGGTAGGAATCACAGGTAAAATTGAATCTGGTCATGAATACTTTTTAAATTTTACAAACAGAAACAGGTACCAACACAATCATAGCAATAACAACAACAATAAATTCCACTCGTTTCTTATATTAAATCAGAACAGCAAACAACAACAACAATAACAATAATGGCATTGGCTATAAGGAATAAAATAAAACGCTGCGCTATCGAAATAATCAACAGTTCAGCAGGCATTGGGAGCAGCAGTAATTTTAACAACTACAACGGCTTTAAGAAGACACAAAAAAAGAAAACGAACGAAGAAAAAAACCGAACGCCATAGAATATTTGAGACTGGAAATAAGACAATCAGGCCCAAGTGAAATCATGTGGCATAAAAAACAGTTCCTTGAAATGGTAATTTCATCTTTCAAACATACTTACGCTCTAGAAGCCAACACTCTACAAATGACTAGAACGAACCAATACTTCCAACAAATCCTATCAGATACTGCTGCCATACTTGCCTGAAAAGCACAGTCAAAGTCAGACAGTCACCTATCTTCTCATACGAACTGCTACCCTGCCTAGCGCTTGATATATACTTAGAAGTGTCTTTGTGGAATGCATTATTGCTCACACAGTTTTCAAGAATATGTTTCCATGATTTATTCTCATCGCCATAGAACTCATACAAAGGGCTAAGGACAAACCCTACGCATAATTAATCATTACAACCCTTCAGTCAGGTTGATGATCGCGCTACACTACTTATATTGTGTTCAATGTGTTCAGTTTTATACATGAGCGGCGGGACCTACAGTTTAATATCCACCCCGAACGACAGATTTGTTTGAGAAACTTTTTCATGGCAATTTTTATTTACTCCCAGAGAGAGGTTTTGCCAGACAGTCGCCGAAGAAATATTTCTTCTAGAAATCATTTTTGTTGGAGATATCTGACTTGGGGTTAGAACCTTGGCCTCACGTCTAATAAGCTAACACTCTGGCTACTAATCTACAGCTACTTTAATGTACCCTGAGTCTATATTGCTCTTTCCATCCACTTCTCTTATAATTTTTCAATTGCACTTGGCTCGAGAAGAATTTTGTGTTTCTTCATCTTCAGTTTCCAAAAACGCTCTCCCACTCCCCAGTTGAGTTTTGACTTCATCAACGGCATGGAAGCTCACCTATTTGAAAGCTTCCCTGCTTGTTTATTGCTGAGAATACCCAAGTGACCAGGAACTTAGTAGATGGTAACCGTATTCCGTATACCGAGTTCATCCCACATCTACAGACAGTCCCATGCTATCTGCGACTTAACCTCACAGCAACAGGAGAACTCAAATGGTGGCCTGACTCTCAGATAGAATTGTTATGTCCTGTCATTTATAGCTCGTATCCAAGTTGAATTGAGCAGCCTAGACTTTCGCTTGAAAGATACCCCCATGAGCTTTCGCTTGGAATCGGAATCATTGTGATTCATCATGGTTTTAAAACTGTTTTGAGGTCCGTTCTTAACCTATTATCACAAAAAAGTTCCTCTTTTAAGAGAGTATATAGCTGCCAGAATACTCCATTCATTTACGTAACTAGTAGCGTATTCCGTAAGTATTCCTCAAAATCACAGAGGTAATATCCAAGGGACAGTTAAGTATCCTGCTGTCAGTTAATCGATCAGCAATTGCTCTTTGCAACGTTGACATTCTTTTAAAGATCTGTGCATTGCCTTTAAACAAAAAAGAGATAAAGCAGCAGAAGAAGACGAAAGAAAAAAAAAAAAAAAGAACGAAACGAACTGAATTTGAAAAATTCTATGCGGAGAACTTAACAAACCTGCTCTCAATACCTTTAAGTTCATAACTATTGAATGTTCGGTCAAACAACAACAACAGCAACAACAACAATCAAAAGCAGCCTACAAAACGACTCACCACACATATATACATACATACATACATACACAAGCATACAATTGCAATATAATGTGGCATGTTTGTTAAATTAATGCAACAACAGTAACAAATACCCAAAAGGCTGATATAAAATAAAAACTGAAAACAACAAGAACAACAACAACAGCATCATTAGTTTATTCTATTGTTTGTTAGTGTTGTTGTTGCTGTTGTTCATACGCTTTGTGGCAAATACAATATCAATCTTGAAGAACAACACAACACCATAGTATGTGGGCTGCACCCAACTAAAAGCGATCAATGCCACTGCATTATCTAAATATGTAATGCAGTTTCTTTTTCTATTTCTCTCTCTCTCCCTCTCTCGCTCTCTCTTTCTATCTCCTTCTCTGTCTTATGCTTTAAAAACACTTCTATTGCAACAACAACAACACCAACAATACAAACACCAGCTCTACACTGAATATTTAGCAAAAGAATGGCTTTTACTAACCGCTGCGAAATAGAAAAAGAAAAAAAAAGACGTGGCCTTAAGAATCTTAAAACAACAAGAGCAACAATAACAACAACAACTCTAATAGACGCCAACAACAAAACAAACAAAAAAAAAAAAGAAAACCTTTTTCTTTTAATACCACAAGCACTAAACAACCATACAACAGACAGACATTACTTGCTGTTAGCTGGTAAATAATCCTGTTAATAATACTGTTGCACTACTAACAGCGTATGTGTAAGTGTGTATGTGCTATGTGTGTGTGTGTGTTTGGAGAGAGAGTGTCAGTTGTGTTATTGTATGGCCTTTATTAAGGTTGCGTGGCAGGTTCTTTTTTAAAATATTTGTATATTAGAAGTGTTGTTGTAGTTGTTGTTGTTGCTGTTATTGTTGCTGTTGTTGTTATCATTGTTACTTCAATATTTATGTGTGTGTGTGTGCAATGCACTCGCAACTGTTGTTACTTCCCTTGGCCCAACGCTACACTCTCTTTGCCAAGGTCTTTTGTTGTCTTTTATGGAAACCTTTTTCTTTAACGGATTTAATAATGCTGGTGGTCGGTGTTGGTTCATCTAAGGATTTGTAAGCTCTTCAATGTAAAGTATGGAACTTCAATTTTCTTCAGGTGCTAGGAATACCGTATTATCATCCTAGCGCAATAAATTTTTCTATGATCCAAAATTAATTGTTTGGTCTGGCATTGTGGTGGGAATACCAATCTTTGTCATTGTTTCTAGCGGCTAACTCAACAATAGAGATCAGAATTGAGAGATAATTCTCTTACAATTCTAACAGGCATGCATGAGCGTCTTTGAAATTGCTTATGGCAGCTCGCTAGTCTCTAAGCCTTGTTTGTTTCAGTTCACAACAAAATTTCTTCAATGTAGTTGAGCTTCATTGCTAATAACACGATTAATCAACGATCAAAAACGATCTTCTTTGATCAAGAATGATATCTCTTGCCAACTTGAGTCACGTTCATAAAATTTCCGGAACTTAAGTAAACAAACTAGTCGCCGTATTCTAGAAGGTAGAGTGTTGGCTTTTTAGATGCGAGCCTGCAGTTCAAATCCCAACTTTCAATATGAAAAAATTCTCAGAATGAAATAAAAATTGTCATGAAAAGCTTCTTAAAAAATCTATTCGGAGCCGGCTTTAAGCCGTAGCTCCCGCCACTCATGTATAAAATTAGCACACACCATATATGTGGTGTGGGAACCTAGGTTGTAATCCTAACTAAAGGGTTGTAATGACCAAGTTATGTGTGTATGTTTGTTATAAAATATTTAAATAAGTGAGTAAGATAAAGCAGTAGTCTTAGCATTCTCTGTAGCTCATGAATTTATTGCCCATGATGTTATTTTTGTTGCGCATTATTCTAACGATGCGAACTAAGATTCTTTATTTCTGTTGCAGTTACAAAAATTTTTTTTCTTCTCTCCTATAAAAGATCACTACTCTGCACTACACTTCCTAGAGCAACTTGTTATGTGGATAGGAAAATAAAAATGAAGAAAAAAATAGCAACAAATACATTCAATTGCGACATATCTGCTTAAAAACATTAAGGGAAGGTATGCCACAAAGTAGTATTAAGTACAGAGAACCAATTTAAAGATGTTAGCCGACGTTTTTAGAAAACAAAACCATTCGAGTTCTTTAAAATTCATAAATTTTTTTCTGAAAATTCATTTATTAACTATGAGTACTAAATTTTTGGGTACTAAAGTACTAAATATGAGTACTAAATTTAAGGATTAAATAACTTGCAAATGGAAATAGAAATTGTTTCTGAATCATTATGATTAAAAACATGATTACTTCTGTTCATAGTAAGTAAAGTTATCAGTTGGCATACCTTCCCATGGCATTAGACCCTTGTCTAAAAACGATCTCAGTACTAAAGAAATCCAGGGATAACCATAACACATACTCATACATCACCTTTAATAAATAATTGTTTTCCAGCCGTATGAACCGGACTTATGCATGCGACTTTAGAAATTGACTTGACTTCAGTTGCAGCTACAAATGCGTTTCTGTTCGGTATTTTGCTTGGTTAGAGGGAAGGAACAAAAAAAATGCAGAGAATGTCTGAAGAAAAATGTTTTCAAGTCAAAAGATTTGAACTTATTATACTTTGGTCTCTCTCTCTCTCTCTCTCTCTGTATTGTCTTTTTTTATTCCTCTTAAAGCGGCTAAAGCCACATGAGACTTTATCTTCTCTTTTTTTTCTTTGTGTGGCATTTCGGCTGTCAGTTTGTGTGTGTTAAATAAACTTTTTCTACTTGTTGGCCTCCAGTTAAGATCGATAAATGTAGAGATTCTCGTCTAAATCCATGTGAATGAAAGACTGTAAATGCAATTGTATGTGTTTGAGTGGTTTTTCTGTTTCTCAAACCTTTAGGAATCTAATCACGATGAATAAAGGATTCGTTCTTGTTCTATCAATGCGAACACCTACAGTCAGGAGTGTTAATTTTATTAAATTTCTCAAAAATTTTTTTATTTTTTTATTTTAGAATGCTTGTGTTGTTATGATTTCTTGATTTCTTATCATTTCATTTGATTGTTTTAAAATGTTTCTTTTGGTTTTTGATTTTACTTGGCTTGCTAGTTGACTGTGTTGGCTGTGTTGGCTGTGTCTCTTATCCCTTTTGTGTGTCCGATGCCATGTTTATGATTAAACGACTGGTCATAACCGTTGGCTTAACTAAACAAGAAAACATGCGCCAGAACTATTCTGATTTAAATTAAACTACATAACTACAGTTAGCACTATAAGTATTCCTCCATTCTAAGAATTTCTTGACACAGATTGGTTTCTGTACATGGCAGTCGGTGATTTCATTCAATTATTTAAAGGCATTTTGTAAAGACACGAGTGTCATTTTATTCTATACCTGCAAGCATCAAATATGTTCCATACATTATACCGTTATACTTGCCATACATGTATGCATACGACTGTACACCATAGTGTGTAGGGTTTTAATTATTTTTATGGACGCTTTTATTTTAATTGCAGCGTATAGAATTTTATCATTAAATAATGTGGCAGTAAGTGTTGCAAAAGTTCAGATTATTCGATTAATCGTTCAAACAAAAACTGCACATTCAGACTCACTACAAATCGCAAGATCTCGGTCAAAGCAGATATTGCCCCTATGTGGGACAAGTATGCTCTCAATTGTCTCGTATAGAATATTCAATATGGCACAAGCTATGCCGATATAGTGCCGTCATGTTGAAGCCATATGTCGTTGGTTTCCAGTTAATACAACACAGACAAGTTGTTAACCTATAGTGCTCACTGTCGAACTCAAAGAAATACGGACCGATGATGCTACCAGCCCAAATCCACAACTTACAATGACTTTTTCGAGATACTTTGCAGGCTATTGAATCTCATGTGGCTTGGTATTGTCAGTTTTGTATGTTCACGTAGCTATTCTTCCAGAAAGGAGCGTCATAGGCTGAAGATGATTTTGCGATTTCGTTTTACCCTTGTTGTTGTCTATGCCCATTTACCTTCAATTCCTATGTCAGTTGAATTTTGTTCAAATGCAGGACTACCTCACCGTGTAAAATTCGTCAAGAAAGTCTGAATTTTTGACAAGCGACACGAATTCGACAGTTTCGAATTCTCTCGACTCAAAATTCTCCATGTTGTGGCCTATGAACTGAAACGGGTGCCGGTGAACGTAGCGAAATTAATCGGCTTCTGTTGCACACTCTCACAGCGGCAATGTTTGCTGCAGATTTTGAGTTTCGTCTTCACCAGGATTTTAGAGGATCGTTTCACTACATTGCGAATAATTCTCACGGTAGACTGAACGAAATGACAACTAATTTGACAGATGTTTGCAGCTTAAAAATGCTGATCGTTATCAACTGTTAAAGTTCGCAAGAATCTGTTAAAAGACGCGATAGAAAAGCTTGAGCTTGATGGTGAGTGACGAAGTGCAGCATCTTTAATTCCCGCAGATTTATTATTTTTGAGGGAATGTATTATCACAACAGATGCAACACTTGGAATGACCACCATTGTGTCCATACCTCAAATTTGAATTGTACTGTGCGTATACTATCTGATGCGATGGTTTGCGGCTAAAATCGCATATGAACTGACCTATCGAAATGCTTTAACTTTGTGTGGCAATTTTTTTCTATTTCCCAGACTGAATGTTGCTTGATGCGTTGTTGCAGCAATTGCATGCCATGCCATACATAATTAAGTTACGCTTCTACAGTTATGAGTTATTATTACGTATGAACGATAATTTAAATTTAAAATTTCAAATGACAATTGTAAAGTAAGGCACACATTGAAAATAAATTTCCAAAACCAATATGTACGTGCATGCCTTTAAAAGAAACTGAGTTTTTTCCTTTTTAGCCACTTGACTTAACATCTCAGCTTAAAATATCAAAAATATCACAACAACAAGAAGAAGTTTCGATAATAATTTGCTTGCTCGTTAACCAACGATATTTTTGATCCGATTAAGTGAATTAAGAATCACTTGAGTCGCAAACGTTGCAATAATATTGACACTCTTGCATCAAGCCATGTATGCTTGCTCTCTCTGCCTTACTCTGTCTCTCTACAGTTATAGGGCCATAAACGGATCAAAAAAATGCAATATGTTCCGTTGGAGCCACATGTATTACGAAATAAAAACAAAAACAAAAACAATAACAAAATCAACAATAATAACAGCAACAACAACAACAGCAACAACAACAACAACAACGAGCAATAGAAATAGCAATAGGAAAATAGGCAGGCAACAAGCAAATAATAATGAATTCAAGATAAAAGTCCAACAGGTATTAAGCAACAACAAGAACAACCACAAAACAGCAATAGCAACATGCCACATAAACGTTTTACTATACAATGGGCCACAAAGATGTTGTTGTATGTACATCGTATGTATGTACATGGTTGTATATATATATGCGTGTGTGTGTTTGTTTGTGTAGGAATATATTGCAGTTAGGAATTTCGTATCTATTATTGCCTCAAGGTTCTAATCACAATAATAACAGCAACAACAACAACAACAACAACAACAACTACTACACCAGTTAGAAAACTGTGTGTTTCTTTTTTAGTTTTTCTGTTGTTGTTGTTGTTGTTTTATGCGCAAGTGTAGATTCATGCAACCCAACCATAAATACGAGTATTTACAAGTAGGACCATCGCATATAAGAAATCTCCACATAACGAGTGCCTTACTGCCATCTTGCCACATGATACTGCTGGCACTGCTTATGGAGCACACATCACATGGCACAACAACATTACGTAGCACATCAATTTATTGTATAAACGATGGCAGGCCAAGTGCATTAATGCTGTTTTTACTGTTTGCTGCCGCTGCAGTTGCATGAATCTGAAATTAAAGTCAAGTTGTCCCTGCATAAGTACAAATATCGTCAAGTACTCTTTGACCATTTCAACGTTATGGTTATAAAATCATTCAGGCAGACATACATACATACATACATACATATGCACGTATGTATATGTATGTATGTGTGTATTCATGCGAATATCTAATGTTAGAATCTTGTCTCTTTCACTGCCCTTGCCAGTCCTGGCTTTCTTTGCTGCTTTACCAGTTTGATTTGAAGCGTTTCTATGATTCCTGTTACTTTTTTTTTCGTCTTTTGTTTTTGTTTTTGTCCGAATGGATATTTTGGTATTGGCTTGTCCAGTTTACTATCAACTTGTTGTGCAACGACAATAACAATAACAGCATACAACAACAGATCATTGTCAAAATGCAACTGACGCTGATGAGGATCAACATCAATATCAGCTTAACCATCTGTTTTGGGGTTCTTTAGTTTTATTTGTTGTTGTTTTAATTTTTTTTTTCTTTCTTTCAGCTTGCATTTGTTGTTGGAACAATGTTGTTGTTGTTGCGGCAGCATAGGATTTGAAATAGCAAAACTGAATATTTGACCAACATAAGTGTAGCATGCTTAAAACCCATCCCTAATGTTGCACACTATTTAAGGCAAACTGATAACAAAACTGATCTACAACGTCTAAGCGAGGTCCTGTGATTATGGGGTAGGCAATATAAGTATCGACTATTAGACTAAATTAGAATGGCGCAGTTTGCTGCCAATAAATGTCAACAAAATATGTCTTTCCTATAAGAACCTTAATGTAGAACCTTAATGTAGTACATGGACTAGGGATCACGCGTTAAGAATATTCTTGGAAAGTGATCGCGATAACATTGATAAATTCATGATGTGATCAATCTTAAAGTGGACAAACGTGGCAACTGAATTTGAACTCATGGAGTCTCATTTATCTTGTCAATATGATCTCGGGCTTAATGGAATGGAGTTTCTAAGTAGAGATTTGAACCACAGGCCCTTGTCTATGGTAATACTAGACTCCTACCACAGCTATAATGAGTGTTAAGCATATTCTCGACACCCGTGTGGTGTATAGTCTGAACGTAACACCTATTTTGATCAAACAATTTTACTTGTTGCACGTGTTCTTAAATGCAACATCCGTTCATGGTGATTTGGCAAGACTGGCTGAATAAATGACAAATAAATTGACAGAGAAGAGCTTAGCATAGCTCATTAATTGCTACGGACTTATTAATTTTCAAGAGAACATACCATTACATCGACGTTTCTATGCCAATGATAAAATGCTATCGTAATAGCTGAAAGGACTTCGATGCCATTTTCAGAAATGCCCATAACTTTATTGGATTTTCAGCTGGAATATGTGAAATGTTTTCGGAAAATAAATTGAAATTCATTTTTTTTTTAATTCAAATTAAATTCTTTTTATAAAATTCTTCAAATTTGTTTAAGAGAAATTCCTTTCAAAATTCCTTGTTTCTTTCTCATGCCATAGCATGCAGACGTATTTTCTGGCATCTATTCTGCTGCAACCTTTTCTTGAAGGCAGTTGTTGTTTTTATTTAACAAACGATCAACATAAGAAAACTTGTTCCCTTACAGCTAATCAACTGTAACAACTGCAACAACAGTTTTTTTTTTTTGTTTTAGATGCAACGTTATTCTTGCCACATTTAACAATCAAGTTGGGTCAGTTCTACCTCTTTTAGCACAATATTATTAATGTGTTGCATGAACTGTTAATGAATTTCAAATTCTACCAGATAATAAACAATGATCTCTCTTTCACACACACACACACTCTCACTCTCTCTCTCTCTCTCTCTCTCGCTTTCTATTGCTTCCTCTCTCTCTCTATCTCCTTTATTACGTGAGTACTCTTGTTTGTTTAGAACATAATAGAAGTATTGGCGTAAGAAACTTGCGAATGCTTTATGGTGCCAGATTTTAATGTTGCCTTAAAGTGTTGAAATGCTTTTTAAATAAGATAAGAAGGCAATTATAACGGAAATGTAATAGTAAATTTAAATATTTTTTAAAAAATAAATTAAATTTCAAACCTCCTGCATTAGCTTTATGCTTTAAAGGAATCATTAAAGTTTGACGATTATTCACCGAATTTGAGGCAAAATTGGGCATAAGTTTAGCAAACTTTTGAAGGATTGGCAGCGCTGTAGTTTAGTAGGTAGTATGTTGGCTTACTAGATGTGAGGCCACAGTTCAAATTCCAGTTTAGACATCTCCACTCAGTATATTTTGCCACAAAAACTGGTAAATTGGCATGGAATAGTTCCTTCGAACTCGACTTTAAACTTTATGTACCACCGCTCATAAACAAAATTAACACATCCAACACAAGTGGTGTGAGAAGCTAGATTGTAATCCTGGCTGAAGGGATACATAACATACATAATTGGCCATTACAAACCTTCAGTCAGGATTACGGCCTAGCTTCTCACACCACTTATGTTGTGTGTGCTAATTTTATATATGAGTAGCGGGACCTACAGTTTAAAGTCGACTCCGAACGACAGATTTTTTTGAGAAACTTTCGTTTTGATGTCTGACCGGGGATTTGAACCCTGGCCTTTCGTCTAATAAGCCAACACAGTACCTACAAGACCACGGCGGCTGAAGGGATATGACTACTAATTATGTGTGTATGTATGTATACTAAATAATTTAATTTTAATTGCAAGTGTAGCTACTTCGAACACTCCACTTTACACTGAACACTCCAGACATCCACGTAATGAACATCTTAAAGCTGTGATGAAACTTCTGTCGGGTTATCGAATGCATGCAATACAATTTTCTTTTGATTCATTTCGATTAATTCCTTAATTCTGAATTGCTTACTGTATTCTCTTCAGTTGCTGCCAGTAGAGATCAAAATTCATTATTTGATCAGGTTCTAAAAGCTTGTAATGAACAGTTACATTCACCTTCCACAATAGATATCAGAGTTTAACATTCTTGGTGACTGTCGCTCTTTACTTTGTCATCGTCTGCGAAGCTTCACATTTCTTCTTCCACGATCTGTTATCCACTCATCACATACACACACAATTGATCATTACTACCCTGCAGTCAGGACTAATGACCTAGTTTCTCACATCCACTCATCATCGCACCCAAATAGCAAGCTTTAAAAACCGTTCAATTTCGTTACTATTTATCAGTGAACTTTCTTTACGTGTCCAGCTTTCTGCAAGTGATTGAAATTTGTTTTTGCATAGTTTCCTTGAAAAACCCAGGTTCTCAATTATACCCACGATTTCATTGACTTTTTAGGGCCAGATCAGACAATGCATCTTGAACATTAAAATTATCAGATGTTAAGGGTGCACACCATTTCGTTGCTATGTTTCTAGTTGCAGTATTGTCTCTCTAAACGGAACAGTTATGTGAATCGAAAATTTGGCTTCGAAAATATCTCATCGATGTATAGCACTAATTTTATCGCATGAGAGAAGTTTTTCGTACTTAGAGTCAGTAGTTATGATTGATTTTGATGGAATGTTAATGCGAGACTGGGAGCGATTTAAAATTCGTAGTTAATGGTCTAGCCAAGGTAAATACATTTTGTGATAACATCAAACATGTCAGTCTAGAATCCAATAAGCCACGCCTCCCTATTTGTGGGCAACATACACTACCATTTGTTTTCATTTATAGCCTGACACATCTTAACGAATTCCCGTTTTATAGTACTTAAGGCCGCTGGATACATGCATTCCACTGGCTTGCTCTGTCCAGCTTTCAACAGCTTCGTGAGTCAGGCGACATATTAAACTCCAACCAATGGTTCAAGTCTGAAATATTTCTTTGGTGACTTCCTCTCAAGTAAAAACATTTTGTAACAACATCAAACATGCTAACCTAGGATTCAATAAGCCACGCCTCCCTATACAATACCATTTTGCTCTCATTTATAACCAGACAAATCTTGATAGATTCCCGTTCTATAGTACTTAATGCCGCATTGATATTTCGTTTGATACATGCATCCTCCTAGGTTGCACTATCTAGCTTGCAAGAGCTTCGCGAGTTAGGCCATTAGCAAGAGCGTCCTTTTTTTCTGAAGTCATCACATACGCAGTGTAGTGTAGTGTGTTGACATATTAGACTCCAAACAATGGTTCAAGTCTGAAATATTTCTTCGGTGACTTCCTCTCAGTAGTCTTGTCACGACACCCTGTCTTCTTATCTTCAACTTTTCGGTTAGTCGACACTTTTTATTAATTTTTTAAGTGCCATTAGGATACCCCATTTGATTGAAGACTACGGGGTCTATACTTCTAATCAAGCTTGGCTTTAATGTCTTTCAAATTTTCTGCATATTTGCCTTCAAAACACTAATTCCGTGATCAAGAATTATTTTCAAGCTACAGCGACAGTGTATCCATGCATAAGGTTCCTCAAATTTTAAAATTATTCTCTTAACATTGTTGAGCTTTAACGGTATTTTATACTACCGAATACTGTTATGATGAATGGAAAAGCGACATTATTAGAACGTGTTGTCTGTCTACGTATTTATTTCAAATGAATTTGTTGTTTTAAAGGAACTTAATTCCAAAATTTCCATGCCACCGTTGCTTTTCATTAAAAAAAAAACTTTTACCTGAAAACTGAGAGAAGAAAAGAAAAATAAAAAAAAAGAAAATAAGCAGAAAAATTCTTTTTTTTTTTTTTTTTTTTTTGTCATAAAAATTTTCATGTTAGCAATTCTTGTTATTGTTGGTAGTTTTTTTTTTTTTTTGTTTTTTTGCTTTTGTCTGTGCTGACCAACAACAATTTTCCACTTGACTAAGAATTAAATAATTTGGTGTATATGGAGCTCCTGCTGTTACTGTTCCTTTATTTTGTTTTGTTTTTTTTTAAATCATAAACAACAACAACAACAACAGCAAACAATGAAATAAGGAGGAGATAAAGACAACGTCGTACATATTGTTGTAACCTGGTGAGTAAAAGATATTCGCGCTGGCACCACCACAAATGGTACTGAAATAAAGTGCCCACAAACGCAAGTGCAATCATAAAATAACAACAACAGCAAAAGTGTATAATAATGTTGCTTGCAACAAATAAAATGCCAAAAAAAATAAAAACAAAACTCTATGAAAACAATAACAACTACAACAACATGAAAATATCTTGATTTTAATCTTTAATAGAAAACCGTTGTTTAGCCGGTTTATTTAAACCAAAGGAAGCAAAAAAAAATTATATAAAACAACAACAACAACAACAACAACAACTTGCAACAGCAAAAGGCTATAAATTCGAACCTTTAACTAAAACTATAAAGTTACTGGGGGAAAAAAATGGTAAACTAGCAAAACAACAACAACAACTTGCAACTTGCAACAACAATAACAAGAAAAAAAATTTTTGCATTTTTATGTTAACGATTCTTGCATACTTGCAACATCAGCAAGCATTGCCATGCAGTGCATAACAGCCACTTACTTCAGTGTATGCCTTTGTGTGTGTGTGTGTGTGTGTGTGTGTGTGCGAGTATGTGTTTTAAGGAAGACTAACCAAAAAGGTAGACTCGAGACGACAAAAACATCAAAAAAAAAAAATAGAAAAAGAAAAAGAAGAAGAAAACAACAACACTGTGAAGTGATACGAAAATTGTTCTATAAAATGTAGCCTGGTTAGTTAAAGTTTAAGTACAAGTACTCTCTCTATCTCTTTATACATTGATTATGGAGCCAGTTAGTTAGGCTCCCTGTGAAGAGTAACGCATGTTATGGAAAACACAAGCCTATCAGCCAGCCAGTCAACCGAACAATCAACCAACCAACCCAGCCAGCCAGTCAAGCCAACAAGTAAAAACTTTTTACGCAAAAATTCCAAACGACTTAACAGAACCAGTAAAAGAAAGAAAGAAGAAGAGAAAAGGAAAAAAGAAGGGAAACAAAACACAATAATGGCAAGAAGGAGAATAGTTAATAAGATTCTTATGGCAGTAGTTTGTTGCAAGTTCCTGATCATTTGTTATGTAACAATTTAACTGTATGTGTATGCATGGACGTGTGCGTGTGCGTGTGTGTGTATATGATTGAGCGAGCATGTATGTGATTTAAGGTACAATGAACGTTGTAATCCTTAAACATTTGTACCTTCTCTAACCATCATCATCAACACCATCGCAACCATCGTAATCATCATCATTGTCGTCATTGACTTTAACTATTTAACGAGGGTAGTTCGGGTATATTAATTGAAGACGGAAGTTATTATTTCTTTAATAATATTTTCGGTGCTTGAGAACCGAAGGACTTATAAAGCCATTGAATTTGGAAGACAAATGAAGGGAATTCTGTTGGCATTGCGTAACATAGCATAGATCGTTTGGCATTCATCCATGGTTAGTATCTTTATATGGAATTTTAAGGTATAAGCATCTGCTTTTTTACTCCGATCTTTTCATTGAACAACAACAACGATAATGTAGAATTTTCTAAAAACTTGGTATCGCTGGCGAGAAGAATTGTTTTATGCTAGGAAGGGTAGACGGGAAATGAAATACCGAATATCACTTGAACTTAAAGACATGATCCTACCAACGATCAGAAGCTTAGAATTTTACAGCAATGTGAAGCACGACATTGATTAATACTGACCAGAGATCATCAATTAGTTTATCAAGAAAGTGATAAAACTCTCCTCAACTTAAACTAAGTCCAAGGATAACTAAGACACTCTCAAAGCGTTTTGAGGTTAGGTTATCTCAAGCGAATTATTCAGAGAATACATATCCAAGAGTGTACAGATAATGCTTGACAATGACAGAGAAACCTCGGTATCATCCATTGAAGCCTCTCAGTAGTCATGATAATGAAAGTTCTGGTGTTTGCGCATATGCAACCATGAGGTCATTATTGTGAAGCTGTTTTTAATAATTTTTGGCAAAACATTAGGCCACCAGATCATACAATCAGCAGTAAAGAGAAAGTGACAGATGAAATGATCAGTAATTTTAGGCTTAAAAGGTCCCACTTAGCTTAGAATTGAAGCCCATTGTGACAGCACAATCAATACAATCTGGGGTTCAAACATTTTCTAGAGAAAATCTAGCCATTGCAACAATCTTTACATTGAAGAACTCGTTCAAGGATGTCAGGATGTTAGAGGTCAAATGCCCCCGTATCTTAACGCGAAGATCAGGATGCTGACATGTCAGGTGAAATACAATATCTTCCTCATCCTCAGACTTAAAGCTTATGCAGAAGTCATTTGCCGGAATATAAAGTCTTTCAGCATGCCTACCGAAGGGACAGTGGTTCGTAAGGATACCACTATTGTGCGATGGATGACCATACGTTTTATGGACCGAAGTAAGTCAGTCCTTTCCTTATCAATACTTGACCAGCAGAGTCTAGCAAAATTTCGCGTATTGTACTGTACTGTCAACGAAATTGAGCATCTCTATAATAACTGTGAATGATATTCAAGTTAACTAAACCCATTGGAATACCTATGTTCTGTAATATGTTGGAGAGTGGACTGGCCAGTTCATCGGGAATGCAATATACCACGATATGTTCCGAAACCCTGCCATTGATGAACAAAGAAGGACATTGAAATTACATTCGTTAAGGACTTCATCATAACCCGGCTGACCAACTAAGACCAGGCGTTGGAAGCTTAGAATCTTCTAAAGCTAGCCACCTATTCAGACGGAAAGATATCGGATGGCTATCGCGTAAACCTTTTTCACTTATTTCAGAATGTTTTTCCTCTTTAAAATGCTTTTCAATATCAATTTAGAATTCTATTTGTTCTAATCACTCATTATAAGATTTTGCTTATCTGGTCCATGACCATTTTGTATGGTCCAGTCCAGGAGATTACACAAGTTATGCCAAGTTACGAAAGTTGTTTACCTGTCTGTCTGAGGTTGACAGACTTTCCCAATGCAACCCTCGCATATTTTCTGTTAGCAAACCAATTTTTGTCATTTTTTTTATTTGCTTCTTCTTCTTGTTTTCTTTTTTTTTTTTCTGAAATGACCATTTGTTGCACATGTCCCTCTACCTTAAACATTCGTTCAATCGTTCGTTTGTCTGCTCATCAGTAGGTTCATATACTCACTCATACAAGACAAAAACAAAAACAAAAAAAACAAAAAAAGCTGAAAGAAGGAAAAACACAAGCTGACTAGGAGCAGCAGCAGCATCAGCAACCCGCTAAGTTAACAACAACAACAACAACAACACTAACTAGCAATAGTTAACTCTAGCAAGTTGCAACATACGAAAAAATTGTTTTCATAGTCGTACTATATTTACGTCTCCATACGTACATACGTACGTACATATGTATGACTGACTGTGCATACAGGGAGCTATTGAACGACACACAGTTACTTACGTATGTACGTACACTGATGCCAGGCGTCCGTATTCAGTTATATTTAGGCTTTTATGCATAAAATGACTAAGTGGACAAACCAGATATTGATAACGGCTTTATTGTTCGTAACAACAGCAATAACAGCAACAACAAGATTGTTTTTTTTTTCTTCTTTTAACAAAAGTTCTGTTACTTTGAAATTAAATCGCAAAAAGGAAGAAGGCTGCACACTATTCAACTGCAGTTATCAACATGCAGAGGCGAATTTCTTTATTATTTTTGTTGTTGTTCTTGTTGTTGTTGTTGTTGCTGATGTTGATGCTTTTGCTGTTTTTATTATTTTCCCAATATTTTCTGTTTTTTTGTTTTTTTTTTTGTTTTCTTATTTCGTTTGTGTGGCATAACGCAAGTGTCTTCTTGTGCAGCATAGTGGTTGCATTATTATCAATTCCTTGCAAACAGCTTAAGCAATATTCTGCCATTAAATTTTGCACTTTTTAGCCAATTAAAAAGGTGACCAGGTTAGAGATATTTTTCTTCTAAAATTACAGTCTCTTTAATAAGATCTTTAATATGAGCAGTCTGGCAATGTAATCGTTTTATTAAAGCGTTGTCCTGAAGCAGGATTCCATGCGTAAAAACCATGAGAATTTGCCACCAAAGATCTGTCCGTATGAGGTAATGTCTACGCAGAGGTCTTCTGAACTTTGCCAGTGGATAGCGGCCATCTTGTTGAAGTTACATCGGTCGATTCAGTTGTTAATCATTCAAACTGGTTTGACAAATCACAATGAAAGACTATACGACATGTATTTGCTTAATGGACTCGGTAGCAGTAGTAAATGAAGCAAACTTTCAATGAAAAATCATCTTCAGTGATTTCCTATTGTCGCTTCACTCACTAAGTGCCTTGTGATTTATTTACATTGGTCGGATATAGCCCTTCAGCAATACGTTTAAAAAGAATTGTTTTATCAAAATATGTATTCTGTCCGGGCAACGTACTGCGCTCTTCATCCATTTACTGTTTCCATCTTATTACGTCTTACCAAGGGGAGTGTTCGCATTGTGATGGATAAAATCGCGTGTAATTGTTAAATAAACGATCTGCTAAACCCCTATGAAGACAGATGATCTGAAGATATAGCCACTGTACGGTAGAATAGAATCTGAGGCGACCTATATCGTATTACTCACAAAAACTCGGCCTTTCGCAGGCCACAATATTCGCTGAATAGGCTTCCAAAACAGTTGGCAACTGATCCTATCTTTCATCGAGCAGTTGTCTTCAGCGATAATCCTCATTCCTGATTCAATGGGTGTGTGAACTAACAAACTTAAGGAATTTGGAACAAAACCAAGCCACATGAGGGCCCCAGAAGTCATTGTTTGGTGTCTTTGTATGTAGGTTGGCGGCATTATCAGTTCATATTTCTTTCTCACTGTCAACTTCGACCATTCAAATGGCCTGAATTGGATTATCGGGACACCAACGACATGTGGCTGTAACAGCTTTGCGCTACACAGCTCATGTCACATTGGATATTCATCACAAGCGATTTGACTTCATGGTCATCTCACATAGAGGTGATGTGCACTGACTACTGAGATCATGCAATTTGACCATGTTAGACGTTTAATGTGCTTAAGTCGCAAGTGTATTGAAATAAGCCACAAACTATAGTGGTCCCCAAAGCCAACACAATCCATGCCCACCGTTTAAGTTTAGACTAGGAAATTTAACATTTAGTGCCATCACTGGCTTAAGCTAATCTAACAGGACATTGGCATTTTCTTTGAACTGGCCTTCCCTTTCTGTTACATATTCATGTTGTTTTCTTAATTTAATTTCTCCTTTTTTTTTCTTTTTTTTGTTGCTTTTTCTTTAACGCAATATCAACATTAAATTAAAAAAAAAAAAAAAAAAAAAAAACTGAAAACCCAGAAGAATTAAGAAAAACATTTAAACAGGCAACACACACATTATTTCTGTTCATGTTTAGTTCAGTTAGGTTCCTGATTCTAATGCACTGATCATCATCATCACCATCACCATCACCAGCAACAGCAACAGCAGCATCAGCAGCTCGGACACCAGCACAACACACATAAACATCATGATTGCCGTGTTCATGTGGAGGGACAACAGAACGCTTAAATTTCTCTCAACTTTACTGCGAACTTTTTGAGATGGTGCTACTAAATGTGCAGTAATCTGTTGTTGTTGTTGTTGCGGTTGTTGCTGATTTCTTTAATTTTCCATTGTTAATGTTGTTGTTGTTGTTGTTGTTGTATTGTAAGTTTTTAAATATTCCTGTTTTTCTTTCCTGGTGATCTCTTCTATTTTTTATGTTTTTTTTTTTTTTGCCAACCATACTTGCCCGTTGTCTTTCAAAAATATCTGCGTTGTAAATCGTAGGTATTGTATGGCAGTGTATTTTTTTGTTGTTGTTGTTGTTTTTGTTGCTGCTATTTTTACTTAATGTATTAGAGCGCACAGGTGGTGTTAGATTCAGGTGTACTCGCATTATTATAGTCAACCATGGAAATGTTTCAGGCTCCAGCATTTTAACAACTCACAACAAACCAACCAACGTACCAACTAACCAACCAACGATTTATCTTTGCATTTGTATCGGCATTAGAGCGTTTGAATACAGAGTAACATACCACAGTATGGAATAGAACAGAACATGAGCAGAGCATATCGCATCGCATCGTATCGTATCGTCCGTTGTCTACAATTCCATACCTTTTTCTGTGTAACCAAATTCGTTCGGTTCGGTATTTGTTCTGAAATCCAGTTTTCTTATTCGTATTTATTGTATGAAAATTATTTTTTATTTTTTGGTTTTTTTTTCTTATTCCTCTTTCGAGTATGTGGCAATTATTTTTCTTTTACCTTCCCATCAAAAAAGGTGTAACTACAACAACAACAACAACAACTGCGCTATACAACAGTTTCAGTTACAATTTATGGAGACGGTACTTAAGATCGCACTTGTAGCCAAGACAAGTACTTGAAACCTGAATTAAAACTGAAACTAATCTAATTCAAATGATTTACACTGCGTAACAGAAAATAATGCACACAAGCATCTAACCGCACAGCGCATTGTATTGGAATTGGAAGAGAAGTGTATGTATGTGCTCTATCATGCAAAGTGGAGGAATTAACACAGTATCCAATACATCAACCAGACATATGTTCAGATTATGGTCAAAAAAAATTCTTTACAAATATAGAAAACGATTCCACTGTCCATCAGTTCTTTCAACAAACAAACAGAGACCCATTTCGAGTCATCCCCATCCATCTTTATTGTCTTTCCTAACTAAACGATTTTGGCTCATGCAAGCAACTGTTCGAATGAAGAGTTTTACTGAAGGCATATGTAACCGCTACTTCTCTTCATTTTAATTGAGCATTACAACCCTGTAGTCTGGATTACAACCTAGCTTCTTACACCACCGGTGTTATATGTTTTCATTTTAGCCATGAGTGGCAGGACCAACAGTTTAATATCGACTCCACTCGATAGATTTCAAAGAAACCTCATGGCAATTTTATTTCACGCCGAGAGCTTTCGTTTTGTTGTTCAACCCCGGGCTTGCTTCTAATAGGTCAATGCACTACGTACTAAACTACGATGACTGCAATGTAGCTGGTAACGAATCATAAATATGGACTTATACCATTCGATCCATATGGCTTATATGCAGAGCTTAGCAGAATCAATAACGAAAAGAGCACAAGCTTAATTCCTGATAGATTTCTTCGATAAGTTTCAAGTGAGTTCAGTTTGTAAAAACACAGCGTAAATGATGGCCGTTGGACTTCAATTCTTGTAGGAAGTAGGCATGTAAGCGAAGAGCGTGCTGTGTAATCAGAGGACAAAGGCCAACAAGTTGAGAATGCCATCGAAATTAAATTTCTTGAAGACATTATGCTACAGCAACAAAAATTTCCTTCACTACGTATATTTCTTTTGCTTGTTTAATGGCTTTGAAACAAGAAAAAGAAAATTATTCAGGAAAAATTGTGGCCTGATAGTCTAATGTACTTGGGTTTGATTCCCACCAGAATTTATTACACAATTAATCGCCTAACATCTACGTTATTCAGCTGTAGGTACCACCAATTATAGATAAAATTAACACACACAACATAGGTGTTGTAAGAAACAAGGTTTGTATCCTGACTAAATATTTTCTAGAGACATATTACTTAGGTTTCGAGCCAAGACACATGTATGAGACTGACTTTATATTTCATTAAGGATTTTGGAAGAGTTTTCAAAAGTTTTTTTTTTATTTCTTTTTCTTTTTCCTGTTGCCCAGTGTAATCAAAGCCAAGAGTATCAAACCTTTACATTTAATTTTATTAAAAAATATTTGCAAAGTATTCGCATCTTTATGCCTGTGTGTGTGTATGTGTTTCCATGTGTCTGAGTGTTTGCAATAGAATGGGAGTATGAATATATTTGTAAATGTTAGCGCAAATGAATCTGTGTGATTACAATTTCCAGGAGATCTCACCTTTTTTATTCTGTTTCACTTACTCTGGATCTCCCTCTCTCTCACTCTCTATCACACTCTCTGCGTCTGTCGTAGTCAATACAACTAAAAAAAAGTGAAGAAGGTTAATGTCCATCAATAGCATCTTTTTGCCACATTAAATAGCAACAACAACAACAACAACAATAATAATAATTATAATAGTAACCAGCAATGATGGTAACTACTATTACTGTTAATATTTGTTATTGTTATTGCTGTTGTTGCTGTTGTTGTTGTTGTTGTAGTTAGTATTGCTGTTGCTGTTATGTTAAATTAGTTAAAAGCTTAATTGCCATATTCAAACCAAAAAAAAAAAAAAAAAAAAACTATCATCATCATCAGTATCAGTATCAGGCAACCCAGCAAACAATAAAATTAATACATAGATATACACATTTACATGCACGTACATACATATGTACGTAATCAATAAAACAACAACATTGGTTTCATTCAACAAGGACAACTTTTGCTACAACAAGGGGAGTTAATTTGGGGAAAAAGGTGGATTAAAAAACAAAGAGTTTTTTTTCTTTCTGATTAAAAACTGTACCTTTGTTGTAGTAGTTGTTTTTGGTTTGTTGAAATGACCAGTTAACATTACAAACAGCAAATTCCCAAACGTACACTCACACGGAGTTTCAATATTGGTTAGACGACAGCGCCAAAAATTTTTTTTTTTTTTTTTTTTTTTTTTTTTTTTTTTTTTTTTTGTTAGTAACAGTTACTGTGTCAGTATTTTCTATAACTGTATGTGTGTGTGTGTTAGTGTTAGTTTGTCTGTTATTTTTAATTGTTAGTTTTTTGTTGTTGTTATTGTTATTATAATAATTATTATTGTTGTTATTGTTGTTGTTGTTGTTATTTTATTACTTTCAGCTTAATTGTACGAACGAAATCAATTTAATTTCAATTAATTTTACGAATTTTTTTTTTTTTGGGGTTCTACACTACACTGTACTTACGTAGCCAAACACATTTCACATTGTGTGTGAAATGATTTACTTTAGTATCTGTGTATGTTTTAAATCTAAACTACAATTGCCTTCGTGTTAATATTTGGTATTGTTGTTGTTTTTTTTTTGCCTTTAATTTTTTTTTTTTTCTATCAATTTCAATTTTAAAGTTTTCCACAGCAGCAACAGCCAAAGATTTAATGCCATTTGAAATTAATTCGCCTGATTAATGTCATTAGTTTGATAGCAAAAGCCTACATTAAATACAGGGTGTGGTACTATAGTGTAATAGGATAGTTTTTGGTAATTTGAAAATTTTTCATAATAAATGTACACACTTTAATTAAATTGATAAGAAACAAATATACACGCTATATTTTTTGCACTATGGGGCGAAAGTAATGTGCTTATATTGAATCAGAGTGGTAGCAAGAGGCAATGGTAGGTTAGTAAAGCGATTTATTAAAGCATTTCAAATTTATTTAAAAAAATTTTTTAATTTTAAATTTTATTTGATAATTTTAGCGGCAGCGCCCTGTAAATTATAGGCATAGTAGTTGGTTTGTTATACTTCGGAATGGCAATGGTTTTATATTCGTTAATTCAGACCGCTACAGAGACCAAATATACCTCCAGTGTCTCCTGGGATCCTATTGCCCTAAAATAAATAAAAGGCTGCTGCTTGTTGCCCACAATAACAATTGTTTGCCTTGCACTTACTATGTGGCTCTAGGTGTTTCGATTTGGATTCCATTATAGCTCCACATTCGCGTAGCCGAATGTGCTTCCATGATTCATTCTCATTGTCAGAGAATCTTCCTGTTAGGCTCGAAACAATTTTAATTCTGAATAAGTGCTCTGAATAAGTCTACAGTGCACTAACCGTTTAATCCTGAGTAATGCATGATGCCTGCTTTTGAGCCCAACAAAATTGTTTATTGTCGTAAACCCTCTTGGTATGAGAATAAACTTTAACTCTCTTTATCATTCCTTTCGTTAAACATATCTTACCAAAGGTCCCCCTTCCACAGAAATGTTCTAGGCACATGAACAGCGTGAAAAATCTCCTCCTCGTCCGCTTACGGGAATTCCCGCTTAACCTGCTATGCAGCTGAGTGTAATCTTATTTTGCCATGCTATGCTATCGTAAATTTATTCTCATAAGAGTCGATAGCTCGAATAGCAGCCTGACTATCAGATACTATTGTCTTTACTATCCAAGTTAAATTAAGCGCATCGTTCGAAAGCATAAACTTCAGCTTCATAGATATCCGTGAACTTCCTTATGGAGAAAAAGCTTCGTTTTTGGTATTTTCTCGACATAAGCCTCCTACTTTACTCAGAAGAGGAAAACTATTTACTGTAGCTGGTGTTTAAACAACTTCATTAGATTTTCTTTGCCAAAAATTTGATGTAAATTTGAGCCTTTTTTCGATCTCCAAACTTCCTAATCCTGTGCATAACAGTAAAGAAATTCTCTAAATGAGTGAAGGATTGACTTTTCAAAACCCTTGTTGTTAGCCTAGGTCGTGTAATATTTGCTTAAATTCGTAAAAATATCTCAAGGGTTTGTTAGAAGACTATTTGACATTATTGGGCAAGCCCTTCTTGCATTCGACTTTCTATCCCAGAGCGAGCAATGCAATGAATACTTGATTTATTATTTATTTATGCTAATACATCTGCATACATCTTATAATGACTCACAATAAGTTTTCGCTCTTTACACCAAAAATATTATCGAAAAAATGATGCTTGATGTAGGGGTCAAAGTACTTGACTACAAATTGCGATCACCTTAAATTTGAATTGAAGTCGCCGTAGTCTAGTAAGTAGTGCGTTGGCTTATTAGACCAAAGGCCAGGGTTCGAATCCCCGGTCAGACATCAAAAACGAAATATGAAAAAAAAAATATTTCTTCGGCGACTTCCTCTCAGCAGATTTCTGGCAAAAACTCTGAGAGCAAATAAAAATTGCCATGAAAAGCTTCTCAAAAAAAATCTGTCGTTCGGAGTCGACTTTAAACTGTAGGTCCCGCCATTGATTGGTCATTACAATCCTACAAACTTGATTACAACCACTTATGTTGTATGCATGAGTGGGGGGGAAGTCAACTCTGAACGACAGTTTTTTTTGAAAAAATTTTCATGGCAATTTTATTTTTATCGCAGAGTTTTTGCCAGAAATCTGCAGAGAGGAAGTCAACGAAGGAATATTTTTTTTATATTTTGTTTGTGTTGGAGATGTCTGATCAAGATTTTGTACCAAGGCCTCATGTCTAATAAGGCAACACACCACCTACTAGACTACGCTGTCTATACCCACCATAAAAAGTACACAAAAGCTTAAAACTTAATGAACAAGGCTGAGAGTAGATGTGATTAGTTAACCTGCTAACTAAATAACCCAAAAAAAAGTGAAACAAAACAGATGGAAATGCATTGAAACTGTCCAATGCTCATTAAATGTATACTCGAACTAAAATATTTCATAAATTAGGTGAAGAATGCCAAGCTAGAAAATGGCAGGCCTACTTGAATGAACAATAGATCATGGTCCCCTGATGAAAAAAAAATAGTTTTTCTCTCTGTATAGATGGATCTAGCTTCTGAGGTCTTTGACATGTTTTCAGTCTTAAATGGACTGACATTTTATTGTAGAGCCCTTATAAAACGAATTGAATTCAAATTAATTTTCCTTTAAAGTTCAAAAGTTCAACATTACTTTGCTTATCTTATTAGCAATAATGGCAGCCAATTAAAAAAAAAAGGCGCCATATAATCTTAAGTGTATTATAAATGAAATGACATTTCCGTTGAAAGCAAATTAATACACGTTTATTGTACAAAACAAAATCGACAATAAAAATATTGTTAAAGTGTCATAACTGATTGCATGTTTCGGTTGAATTAAATTTTAATTATTTTTTCTTTTTTTTTCTTTTTTCTTTTTAATTTGTGAATAGCAGTGATAAACATGAACTTTGAAAAGTTTGTATGAAACATACACAAACCAAAATGGGGTGTGGGTTACTGGGTTAATAGAAATACTCGAATTGAAATTCACAATTTTTTTTTTACCGATAACTTCACAAATATTGGGTGTTCGAAAAAGTTAGGGATTTTTCCCAGGCTTAATAACATTCTGATCGATAACTTTTTGCCATTTTAACTTCAATAACTAAGCTTGATGTTGAGGTTACAAATTCTTAAGTACTGGATCCAGATGTTTCTGCAAGGGCTCACATCTCCTGGCTTTAAATTACTCCATTTTAAGTCAGTTTTTTTTTTGTTTTTCCATAATAATGCTAAAGTCAATTGCATTTTGATTTATTATATGCATTTTGCCGCATTAAAACGTAACCTTCTGTATATAAATCTTTAAGCGGATGGTGGTAGTATTCTTTCGAAGCTTTACAATTTAATCAAGAAAAAAAAAATTAAAATAAAATGAAAAACAAATAAAAATTAAAAATCGCTTAAACACACACATTGCTGCATAGAAACTGTGGTCATAACCATTCCATACACAGACACACAGTGGGTATAAACAATAGATGCGAAAAAAAAATGGCAAGCAAAACAAGCGAAAATGAATGCAAACCCAAAAACGCATAAACGATGTACTTCCGGCATTCTATTGGACTTGGGGCAAAAATAATTTATTACGATAGACCACCAAAAATATATTAAAATTTCAAACACATAGACATCCATGCATACCCATACACTCTTTACACTCTTTATACTTGCGTTAGCAGAGACGTGCATAATTTTTGCAAAATTATTTGAATATTTGAAGGTTTAAAACGAGTTTTGTTTTGTTTTTTTTGCAACGATTTTAAATTAAATTTTTTTTTTTGTTCAATATTACATGCATAGATCCAACGTATCGTACAATACAATGAAAACCAAAGCCAAACAAACAAAAAAAAACTAATAAAAAAAAAATAGAAAAAAAAAACAAAGATTTGTATTAAAAAGCAGAAATGAAACTAAAAAACAAAATGGCAAATTAATTCGGTTGTTTCACCAACAAAATAAAATTAAAAAAAAAAAAAAATCGCAAATTTTATTATTTTTTTTTTTGCAAATATTTCGAATGGTTTTTTATTCGTTAATTTTTTTTTTTTTTTTTTTTTTTTTTTTTTTTTTTTCAAGGCAAATGACGTGAATTTTTGGTTTGTGAACACGAACAACGTTTTTATTTCATTCGAAATAAAAATAAAAGTCAGGCATGCAGAAAAATACACACTATTTTTGTTAGAATGTCTTTATTATTGTTTTTTTGCTGTTATTGTTTTTGTTGTTATTATTTTAATAATAAAAAAAAAAGAGTTTTAGTTAAAATTTTTTTTCTTGTTTTTGGTCTATTCATTTGGTTTAATATTGCGTTCTATCCACTAAAAAAATTTTATTTATAAATTAAGTACCACGCCAGCGAAAAACACAATGTAAGCGTTAAGCGTCAAAATGACATAGTGTTTCTATTGGATTTCAGTCCAATATTTTTATGTGTAAGTGTGTGTCTCCTTTGAGTTCAATATACTTCGTTGGATGTCTTCTCAATTTTCTTGTTACGCTCTTCCTAAAGTAAGGTAGTCGCCGTAGTCTAGTTGGTAGTGTGTTAGACAAAAGGGTGCGATTCGAATCACCGGTCAGAGATCAAAAACGAAATATGAAAAAAAAATATTTCTTCGGCGACTTCCTCTCAGCAGATTTCTGGCAAAAACTCTGAGAGTAAAAATAAAATTGTCATGAAAAGTTTCTGAAAAAAAGCTGCCGTTCGGAGTCGACTTTAAACTGTAGGTCCCGCCGCTCATGTATAAAAAGTTAACACTCTCAACACAAGTGGTGTAAGAAGCTAGGCCGTAATCCTGACTGAAGGGTTGTAATGGCCAATTATGTTATGTTATGTAAAGTAAGATATTGTCGATATCATTAAAATCAATTCATTTGTGAGATGATTTCAGCATTTGGGGCAGGTTTGAAGACAAAAAATAATTACACGATGTATGGGATAGGTAGGCTGGCAGGTAGCTTGCCGTTCTTAGGCAAATTCCCTCGGTGACCATATATCTCATTGTGTGAGTTAAGCCCTCTTATCATGATCCATTAGGTTTGAACCACCCCGAATGAAACAGGCCAGTTCCCTTAGTTGCCCCTTTGCTACAATGCCCAGATCTTCAAATGTTCCGTTTACTAAGCGATGACATCTGGCTTGAAGTGCAGGGCACTATTATAAAAGCTGTTGCACTGATTCAGTTTCCTGCACATCATGGCAGCTTTTGCAGTAATCTTGATGGAGCCAGAACCGAGTCTGTCAGCGAAACTGCCAATAGCACAGTGTCCTGTTACAACTCCCTTTAAAATGCTAACCGTTTTCTTGTTGAACTCAAGTAATTCCCTGATTCTTTTGCTGGACACAGTAGTTTTGAAATTCGACATCCAGAAATCTCAGACCACCTACGGTTTATTGAATTCCATGCTCCTTTTTTCAATTTGGAAACCCATCTCTGTTGAAGCGCATATATTTCGTCTGTCGTCTACTCTTCAGACATCTCTAATACCTTCCGTGGCAGTACAACCGCCTCTTCTTTTCGGTGAATACGGTGGATGGGAAATTTTGTAGCCTTATACATACATACATGCATACATACATACATCCGTACATACATACATACATACACAAGTGGTCTATTATAACCATTCAGTCAGGATTACAACCTAGTTTCTCACACCAGTTATGTTCCATTTGTTAACTTCATACATGAGTGGCTGGACCTACAGTTTAACCTCGACTCCGAACAACAGATTTTTGAGAAACTTTTCATGGCAATTTTATTTGGCTCTCAAAGTTATTGCCAGAAATCTACTGAGAGAAAGTCGCCGAAGAAATATTCTTTCATATTTCATTCAAGATGTGCGACCTGTGGTATGAACCATGAACTTATTTGACTACAGCGCAACGTAAGTTCGCAGTTTGTTTAAATTTTTTAAAGGATACACGTGTTGATAGAATCGGTAAGCCCTTTGTGAAGCAATTAACACCATGGAATATGATTTATGTTAACATTTTTGCTTGGTTTTTAAAACAAAATCACGTGTTCTACGAAATTTCATTTGAAATTATCAACATTTGGAAGTGTTTTCTTAAAAAAAAAATTTAATTTTTTTAAGGTTTTTTGTCCTCTCCCCCTATTTTAATTGTTCAGTTTCTTGTTAATTTTTCTTCTTTTTTTTGTAAATAAATTTGGTTTTGTTTTGCTGAATTTTCTCTGTGAATTTTTTTTTTTTTTTTTTGCAAAAAATTAACACAAAAGCTTACAAAAAATGACGAAAAAAATTTGCTTTGAGTGTCTGTTTATTTGCGTCTTATATGGAGAAGAAAGAATAAAAAAAAAATTCTGAAACTAAAACATCTGTGTTGTATTTAGGAGATGGAGAGAAAGAAAAAAAAAAGAAAAAAGAATTTAAAATAAATATTGAAACTGTTTCTTTAAAATTTCTTAAAGTTTTCTAAACTAATAAATGACTTGAGCATGTGTAGCAAAATTTTGCAAAAAAAAAAAAAAAAAAAAAAAAAAAAAAAAAAAAAATAAGAATAAGAATAAGATAGAATATGGATGCTGCTTAAATTCTTCTATAAATAGCAACAAAAAAAAACATGCAAATTTTTTTTTTTTTCTAATATGTTAAGCAAGTATTTGAAAACAGAGAACAAGAATTTGCGTATTAATTTTGTTTAAATATTATGGCAGTTTATGTTTTAAATTGTTGTGGTTGTTGTTATTGTTGTCGTTGTTGTATAACGTATAACAATTTCAAAAAAGAGGAAATTCATGTCAAAACCCTGACAGCAGATGATGTAAGAATGATACTCTGACAGGAGAAAGATATTGACAGGAATATTAAGAGATGAATTTGAAATCGTAATTCCATAAACGGACAACAATGTATGAAACATTCAATGTCTGTAGAATAATCGAGCAGAGCATATAGACTGACAAGAATAAATTTTAGGTGGAGCAAAGAGAAAAAAAAGTTTTTGAGATTTTCAGTGCGCCAAGATGGTTTCTATCAGCCAGAGTTGCATACAAACTGAAGGCTTACATGCAAAGATCTTATGAACTGAAATTAGTTGACGACTGCCCAATTTAATAAGGCACACCTGCCTGCCTGCTATTAATTGCTGCCTACTGTCCAAAGTTTTGTTTCTTTTTTTCTAAGTTGGTCAGCCATTTATAGCAGTTTGCTCCGTGATTTCGCAAGACACTGGAAAAAATTGGATTTTGGGCTCATGTGTGGGTTACCAAATGCTCCGTGATGCGCCCTATTTTCTCGATTTAGACCCGAGTAATTATTTCTGGTGACCAAACCTTTTTCAACGATAATTTTTTTTTTTTTTTTGCACATGCAACTTTTTGTCGATGACATCCATGAACCTTACCCTATGAAAAGCATAAAGAAATATCAGAAATGCTAGATAAAGTGTTCGAACACCAAAGAAATATCACGTGTGTTTCATTGAAAAAAAAAAACAAAGATTTACTGCCCATGCTGTCTTCTACTTCTGCTGGGCAAAGCATGTGTTGAAGCCATAACATGAATCCCAGTGCTCAGATATCCGTTGGATCTGTGGCACAAGGAATTATTTTTATGGCTTATCATATATAGGCACGAAAATAGAGTAACATTTTCGACAATGAGATTAGATTACCAACAGAATGCCTTGCAGTAGGTCCTCGTTTCGATCTCCATCGAAATACTTACAAAATGAAACCAACTTGTCGACTAGTTATACTGAACGAAAGGACAGATAGAGACTGGCAAAGGCTCTTCCCAAACTTAGTGAGTTTAAAGCAATCAAAAATTTTGTTCAGAAATTACAATAAAAAGACATCTAAGTCATGCATCATATTTTCCAAGAATAATCTGAAGTTTGCAGCCAGGGCACTGTAGGCTCAGGGTACTCTCTGACAATAAATCATCGGAAAACATGCTTAGAACCTGTGAGGCATTTATACATCCCTGCATATCAAAGGCTAACCAGGAAATTGTTATTGTTAACTGAAGTCTGACAGGCCCTAAGATTTAGGGGATATATTATATGAACGCCCTATAAAGTTGAAGGGTAATCCAATAGATCATGTAGTAACGTAAAGGCACCTCCTCACCACAATAATAAAATTAAGTAAGCGGCGTTCTAGTCTAGTAGTTGTCGTTGTCCAGTAGGTAGTGTGTTGGCTTATTAGACATGATGCCTCGCTTAAAACCCCAGAAGAGACTTCTGCAACAAAACGAAATCTGCAAAAAATATCTCTTCGCAATCTGTCTTTCAGCAGATTTCTGGCAAAAAAAACTCTGAAAGTAAATAAAATTGCCATGAAATATGTTCTCAAAAATCTCTGTGTATGGTAGTCTACTAAAGTAACGATGTTTGATCAATAGATTCCCTGGAGATGTTTCATTGCACGAAAAGCAAGATTTTGCAATGATTTATAGGCCTCGTCTTTATGGCTCTTGGCTAAGGGTCCACCACTTCAATCTTTAAATAAAACAATACTCAATGCAGTGTCATGAACCCACCATAGTGTAGTAGGGGTAGTGTGTTGACTTATTAGAATTGAGGCCAGACGTCTCGAACTAAAGAAATATTAAAAAAAAGAAAAGATTTCTTCGGGCATTCCCTCACAACAATTTTCTGGCAAAAAATGTGAGAGAAAATAAAAATTTTCTCTAAAATCTGTCGATCAGACTTATGACTAAAACTAACACACACAATATGAGTGATAAGAGTTGCTAAGTTGCAACTTAGACTAAAGGGTTGTTATGACCCACCAAGTAAGTAAGTTGACTTGGATACCCCGATATAACCGATAGTGTGTCAATCATTATGAAGATTGTGGGTTCGATTATTGCCAGTCGGACTTAGATAAATATGAGGAGTATTAAAAGAGGCGCTTCACACATAAAGGTGTAACCAATCATTATGTATATACGCTCCTATATAGGCTTTATCAACAAAGAAAATAAGAAGGAAAATAAATTATTTTCTTAGCATATCTAGAACATGCCTTCCATCTACATGTCTTCCTTCTACTTTGCCACACAACAGCTTCTTTAAATTGTTGCAGAATTCTATGGCAAATGGTTTCTTTCGCTTTTCGTAGCGTTTTATAAATCAAAATATTGTTTTAATTATGCCTACTATTGTTAAATGCTAAATGTTTTGACAGCAAAAAAAAAAAAACGCACACCAAGTAACAAGCTGAACAATAGCAGCCAACAACATGACTTTTAGGCCAATTGAAAATTGGCTACAACAACAGTAGCAACAACAGCAAAAGGCTATAAATTTAGTAATTTTTACTAAAAAAAAGAAGGAAAAAAACGGAAAAAGAAACAAAAAGAAAAAAAAGTGGAACAAGAAAAATTTGTTTACAATTTGGAAGAAATTTTTTTTGCGTGTTTTTTGCATTCGCTTAACTTTTTTTTTTTTTTTTTTGCACGATAAGTAATTGGCACAATATTTGTGAATTTAATGGCTCTACAATTTCTAGGAAATCATAATGATGATGCCCATACACACACGCACACACACATACACAGATATACCAACATAAAAACAATAGGCAGAGCAACGGCAAGCAAAAGAAAACCGTTAAACGTTCTAAACAAAATTCAAATACAGAAGAAAACGTTTCCTTCATTAAATCTCTCTCTCTCTCTCTCTCTCTCTCTCTCTCTCTCTCTCTCTCTCCCTCTTCCTCTCCTCTCTTATTAGCCAATAAAAGTTACTCTTAAATTATAATTTCTCTTAATAACGATCAGAAAGAAAAACTCTCTTAACCTGTGCTGTTGTTCTATCCCTTTAATAAGATCGTTTGGATTTTTTTTTAAAGCTTTTCTCTTTTATGCTGTGGGGTTTTCTCTTTTCTGTCAACAACGTCAAACGACCTTGCGCTTTGTGTCGTAGCGAAAAATGTGCTGAACAACTGTTTAAATGAAATGTATCTTGTATCTGTTTCTTTATCTGTATTTGTAATTGTATTTGTAAATGTATTTGCAATTGTATTTGTATTGGTATCTGTGAAATGCTTTTACATTGAGTACATACATGTCTGTACATGACTTCTGGTGGAGGGTAAAAGATACAATTTAAATGCGATCAATTAAGCAAAAAAAAAAAAAATTTAGAAGGAAAGCAGAGCAGATTATTTTCTATAATTAAGTTAATTGGGGTAAAAGGGCTTTTCGTTTTACTTGATAAAATAAATTGAAAAAAAAAAAGAAAAAGAAAAAAATTTATTTTAAAGCGTAAATCCACAGTGGATACAAAGCTACAGAAAATTGCAACAACCGTGTGCACATGTAATGGGAACTTTGATAGTGTTTACGAGATTGTACACAATGTCACTGATTTCAACGTAAATTCTCTCCACCTTACTCGAGCTGTTCGTAAAAGTTTTTAGCACCCACTTCTCTGTTGCCTAAACTCTTCAAGCAAAGATCTCGTCTGCAGTAGCTGACGAAATGTTCCCTGAAAATCTTGGTTTACTTAGCCAGCCAGGCTGTAAATAAAATCCTAGCAAACGTTATTTCGACATCCGTCTTTGTCCATGAATGCCGAGGATTTTTTACGGGAATATCTGTTCATTTCAAAGTAGCTCGTATATGATTTCCACGACATAATCAAAGCCGGTACGCAGCTCACAGTCTCCGACATGTTACAGGGCTTATGTATTCCTTACATCATCGCATGATGTACATGAGCGGCGGGACCTATAGCTTAAAGTCGACTTAGAATGACAGATTTTTCTTTTCTCTCAGATTTCCTTTTGTTGCAGAAGCCTGCCCTGAAGTGTGAACCATGGCCTCACGTCTAATAAGCCAACACTACCTACTAGACTATGGTGGTTTATGTATTTCGATAACTTCAGTTAAATTGCAAATTAACCACTCTTTGTACTTCTCTGTAGTACAATCTCAATATCTATTCTCTGCTAAGCACGTATGGAAAAGCAAAAGACCGAATCACTTCAATCCTTAAATCGCATAACCATCCATCACACAATGGCGATTCTTGCAAGCCACTAACCTTTTGGTAGGCATGCCGTAAAACATGGCATTCGGGCAAATGATTTCTTCATGAGCTGTGGGTCTAAGGAGAAGAAGGAAACAATTATCTTTCAGCTTTTGCCAAGCTTTTATATGAAAAGATAAAGGTTTCTGACCCCACAACAGCAATGTTTCTTCTTTGTTGCTGTTCCTTAAAATTGGAATTCTTTTTGATGACGAATATCAGCAGAGTAAAGTGAAGATATTAAGCTTCAATCACACAGCAATTATGAAAAAGGCCTAAAGACTTAAAGAATCTCAAAGACTTGATGCCACACATAAACAAACACAAAAAAGTTTGATGAAATCCGGTCAAACACTTTTTGATGTTGGGAAGAACATCATTCGATAACAAAAAAAATGTTGGGTGTCACAACACAACATATAAGACTCCTTAATGCCTAAATTGATGGCCAACTAGACTATATTGAGGGCCGTGGTACAACTGGAAAGGAATTATTCATTTTGGGCTGCCACACGCTTGCGATACGATTAATTTTTTTAAGTATGAAGTGCTCAACAGATAAGATATTGTGGTCGATGACAAAAATGCCAGGTCTGGGAGGTTTATTTGAAGCCACTTTATATGTTGTATGCTACGCTATCAATAGAACTCTTCTGGCCATGCAAATCCGCACAGCCGATGTGAATCCCTTGGTCAAGTTACATATTTGCAGTGGAAAATGTTCATGGCAAATGTGAGTTTCAGTTTTTCTATTTCAAAAATGTGCTGCTACGCTTTGCCATAATTCTTGTAATCTAATCTGTCGTTTTTTATTTTTATTAGTCCTGCCCTGATTTTGCCAACCCTGTGGTTTACACATGATCTGCTTTAAATTAGATGTGCTATGATGTGATACTAAGACAAAAAAAAAATCTCATTTTTTGCTCTCTTCTGCTGCCAAACTCTCTTTTAGGAATATCTTAGAGATACAAGATTGGTTTTTTTTTTCTTTTTTCTTTTAATTTTTAACTCAATTGAGAATCATAATTTGCTGACAGCAATTTTTGCAAAAAAAAAAAAAAAAAGTTGACTTTGCCGTTAAAGCATAGAGCTCTAGCTGGCAGTGCGACAGCATAAACGTTAGCAGAACGTCAGCATTTGTATTTGTTTTTTATCTAATGGATAGGAAACTCAAAAAATTATTCGCACATTTTGAGTTCTCTATTGCTTTGCCTATCTCTCTCTCTCCCTCTCTCTCTCTCTCTCTCTCTCTCTCTGTGTGTGTTTCTTTTGATGTTGTTTTACAACTCATTTGATTTTTCAATTTGCTTTTCTCATTTCGGTTTTTGCTCATTTGTTTTGCTGTCGGTTTTTTTTGCGGTTTGTGTTTTGCAAACCATGCGCTTCGCTAAGCAATACAATAAACGAACGTTCCAATAGATACAGATACTGAGCTGTAGTGTAGTCTAAAGTATCTTAAAGCTTTGCCACACAGTGTATATTGTTTTTGAGATTTTTTTTTTTTTTTTTTTTTTTTTTTTGAAGATCCATATTGTGTTTTACAAAAATATTTCACTGTGTAAGTGTATAGGTAGGTTGTCAGCATTTGAATTTCATTCAATGTTTTTGCAAAATTTAAGAATTTCGTTCTTTACGTTATACAAAGCGAGTGAGTGTATGATCATCATGTGAAGATCACTTCATGCGATGATAGTTGATGACTGCGGAAAGCAGCGTGTGTTTGCATGTGGCAAATTTTTTTTTTCTAATGAAAAATGAAAGAAGGAAAGAAACGCGCCTTTACAGAAGTTGTTCAACAACTGGTGGTTTTTTTTCAGATTTTTTCAGAATTTTTTTTTTCAAATAAAATGCGTTAGAATTGTGAATACTTTACTAAAGAGTATGCCAAAGAAAGAAAAGAAATGAAAGAGAGCCAGAGAGTTGTTCCTCAGTTTACATGTATATGTGCATGTATACTATGTATGTGTGTGTATGCAACATGTGGCACATGTTTACAAAGATTTTATTCTCATTCTCATTTTTTTTTCTTTGGTTTTGGTTTTGGTTTAGTGTTCGTGTATAGCATTTATTACCTGGTCAGTTTTTCTAACTGCTTTTATAAGCTGTTGTTGGTTGCAATTGTTGTCGCAAATGTCTAATGGTTTTCCTTTTGGAAAATATTGCTTATTTGTTTAAGTGGAACCTGTATCAAGAACATTATGATGATGATCATCATTATGATGATCATTGGTGTCGTAAAGGAACCTGATTCATTAAAGTTAAAGATACGCCATTATTTTTTAGTAGTACAACTATAAACTGCACAATACAACACAACACAACACAACACAACACAATCTTTTTCTAACTGCAAAAAGCGGTTTAATATTTATACAACAACAACTAGCAAGCAAGCAAACAACAACTACTGTTTGCTGCAGCTGCATTATAAACTGTTGCATTGCTGTAAAACGTTAGTTTTGCTTCCTTCTTCTTCATTCTGTTGCATAAAGTAAAACAACAAAAACAAAACAAAAAAAACCGAAAAGATTTACTAACGTTTGTTGTTGTTGTTGTTGTTGCTGCCTATTCATTCCTGTATGTTAGTGTGGTTAATTGAAAGAACATTGCGTTTGTCTGCTTTGTTGTTTTGTTAAAAGTTGCATGAAGCAACCAGCACAACAACCTGAAGATGCAAGTAAGAAAGCTAACGAAATAAAAAAAGAAGAAAAAAAAAGAAATGTTTAGGTTGCAAGTACTTTATTTCTAATGCCTTTTAGACTTTTAGTATTATTTTCAATATTTGCAACGAACACTCGCTCAAAACAACTGCATCTGCAACGTTGTGGCACGCGAATCTTACGGATAACACTTTCAAAACAAAAAAAAAAGAAACAAAAAAACAAAAAAACAAACAAACAAACAAAAAGCAAGAACAACAAACAAACAAAATTTTAAAATCTTTTCTAAGACACTCGACCAAAAAAAACAAAAAAAAAGTGGCGCTTTTTTAAAACAAAAATTTTCGAAAAATGTAACGGAAAATCGAATTAAATTTTTGAAAAAAAGAAAAAAAAAATAAAATCCCTTTAGGATTAGAAAACAAAAGAAAATCATAAAAATATTCAAGATATGAAATAAAATTTTTTAAAACATATTCCTTCAAAGAAAATTGTGCAATATTTGAAGAAACAAAAAAAAAAATAATAAAAATTAAATTAAAATTAAAATAAGATAAGATAAGATAACACAGTGTACAAAACCAAAAAACAAAAACAACAAACATATTGTAGATGTAGAACAAAGGCATTTAAAAAATTTATTTTTAAAAATCCTGAAAAAAATCTTCAAAAAAAAAGGAATTTCTAACATAACCTAACACAAGTGCTTAAAGAAATTCATTTTAAAGCAGGATTTAAGGTGACTTTGTTGGCAAGCAATATCATTAAATAAAAAAAGGTAAAAATCTAAAGGTTTACAAGATCAATGAATCAGTTCTTTCTGTATAAAGCTTTAAAAAAATCTAATGGCCATAGATAAGCAACCATTTACGAAAAAGATGGCAGATGATCAAAGGCATTGAAACACGTTGTAATTTAACTTGAAATGATTTCAAAACCTTAGCAATAATACGACTAAGTATGAGTATATCTGAACTCTACGGCATAGATAACGCATAGACAAAACTGTGTGATAGCATAACCGTCATCAAAAAATATTTCTTATTGAAAATCCAAAAAAGCTTAAGGCAGTCGGTTTCTAAGGATATAAATGTATGCGCACGCACAGTGTTACCATTTCATAAATTGTCTACAAATAATCGAAACAAGCATGCTAGATTCTTGAAAATTGGTGCTCGGCATTCTATTCATTAAATTACGAAAAAAAAAAATAGAATTTCATTAAAATTGGCCAGGCCACACAAATCTTACGCTCGCCATGCAATCTAAAATTTTCACATGAAATTCTTCTTAATCGAGTAAAAGTCTTAAAGTTTGGTGCTTTCCAACAGAAGTTAATATCAAGATTAATCCAAATCCGCCACGTGAATTGCTTAGCTTTATTTTTTTGCTTAGTACGCATTCTATTAGTTTTCTTCGACGTGTAATGAAGGAATGCCCAATTCACAACCAAGATTTTCTTTAAAATTGCCCCAAAATGATTAATTTCGGAAAACGGCATGCGGACATACGGCTATTGAAGCAATATTCGTTTGTTTAGCAGTGATGGAAATCGAAGGATATTTTTTGCCTTCATTAAAGAATAGACTTTCACCTGTCATTTGGTACTGGAAGGTAGACCAAGTTAAACGGAGCTTCCGTTTTAGTTTTCCCCATGGAAAACTGCAAACATGGCCATTTGAAATCGCTCCCATCTTCTTAACTGTACAATCAATCCAAGTATTTTCCCTTTTAATTAATAATTCTAGTCAGGATTACAACCTCACACTAACCATGTTAATTTTATTCATGAATAGCGAAACCTACAGTTTTAAAGATGACTCCGAACGATTAATCTTGAGAAAATGTTCATGGCAATATTATTTTACTTTCAGAACAAAGCAAAGCCATTTTTTCATATTTCATATCTTTTTTGAAATATCAGAGTTGGGACACTGTCCTATAAGCCAACATAGTATCAACTGCTCTACGGTGACTTCATTAAATATGATATTTTAAACAAATAGTGGCGTTTTGTAAGTCGCGACTAAAAAATCGAATAATTCAGGCAAAATATGTCTCTCATAGGAGTGGACTTTATAAAATCAATCCCACACAATTGGGCATTCAAACAAGTTCCAATTGTGACCAATCTACCAGGTAAAAAGAGTGTTGCAGTGAATCATTAAACTTTTCTCGCCACTGCAATGTAAAATATTTACAATGAATGTTGCATTAAGCTTGGACTTGGTATTATCCAGTGGCCTTCAACAGTCGATCAACTGTCTGTTTTAATGGAAACTTAATTAAGAAAGTAAAGAAATGCCATATGGTAGCCCTATATTCCATAAAGCAATAAAAATGTCCTCCATTAAGTTTACAACATATAAAGCAAAGGCATTATGCCTAATTGGATACTCTAGTATTCTAGAACTCTAGTTTGTTACAATACAATTAGCATATGGTCTTAGTTATTTGAACCACAGTATTCGAATATAATTTTCAATTGAATTGTAATAAGAAAATAATTGAAACGCCAGCGGGAAACTGTTACGAAATATAATAAATATTCTCAGACTAATGAATTAGAACTCGAGATTAGTGACTGTTATTACTGTTATTAGCCGTGTTAACGGTACTTTAGAATTAAATTTCTAAATGGGAAACATCAGACCATAAAGCATTCAAGAGATTTAATAAATCTTTCATGCATTTGTCCAATATAGTGGATGATTGAACTTTCCTCTTCCTAATGATGGAAGTAAACAGACTTTGCCAAAAAAAAAAAAAAAAAAAAAAAAAAAAAAAAAAATTCCACAAAAAACAATGCCCATGCCCTGGTCTGTACAGTCCTCCTATGTTAAAAATTGTCCAGTAATTCTGAAATTAAATAAAAAAAAGCGAAAATGTTTATCGAATATGCGGCATAAACTTGAAAATATCTCTTCAAATATGTTGATGCCACAAAAAAATAAAAATGCATAAAACAGCACACATTAACAATAAACAATAAACAATAAAGAAAAAAAAAGAAGAAAACAGATTTTCTGTCTAGAAGGAATACCGGATATTTTATTTATTTTTAGTTTTTATTTTTTTTTATTTTTTTTATTTTTTTATTTTTTTTTTTATTTTTTTAATGTTTGGGTAATAAAAAATCAATAATAAATGGTCATGCTGTCAACCATATCAAATAAATTCTTTAACCAAACTCGAATGGATAACTGATGGTGGCGGGATTCTGTTTTATGATGAACTCTCAAAAAGCAAAGCAAAGAAAAAAAAAGGAAAACAGATTTTCTGTCTAGAAGGAATACCGGATATTTTATTTATTTTTAGTTTTTATTTTTTTTTATTTTTTTTATTTTTTTTATTTTTTTTTTTATTTTTTTAATGTTTGGGTAATAAAAAATCAATAATAAATGGTCATGCTGTCAACCATATCAAATAAATTCTTTAACCAAACTCGAATGGATAACTGATGGTGGCGGATTCTGTTTTATGATGAACTCTCAAAAAGAAAAACTTTATAAAACAAAGAACCCTTCAGGTTTCTTAAATTTTTCTCAGAAACTTTTCATATGATTTTACTCGAAAGTAACATTTTCAAGGTGAGAATGTTATTGCTTAGCAAGTGTGTTTGTTTTTTTTTACGAAACGAAATTTTACAATTTATTCCTTAAAGATTATGCTTTATTGCATGCATACATAATTGGTCATTACAACTCTGTAGTCGAAATGACAACCTAGCATCTCACACCACTTATGTTGCCTGTGTGGCTACAGTTTAAATTTGACTTCGAAAGACAGATTTTTGAGAAACCTTTCATGGCAATTATATTTGCTGTCAAATTGGATTCATCCATGGTTTCGGAACCAAATTTTTTGAGGGTTTGTTCTGCAACAATTCACTTCGAACAATTGTTCTGGAAAAGCAAGGCTTCCATATGAAACATGTTTGTAAATGTCGTGTTAGTTTTACTATTTTATTCAATTTTGCTTATAAAATTGAAGTATTTGGCAGCACTGTTTAAAATTAAATCAATCCAAGCTGAAATTCTCTCTCCTCTCTCCCTCTCTCTGAAAAAGACAAAAACGTTAAATTCCATACAAAAAAAAAATTGTTTCGGAAAAAAAATTTTGTTCTGAAACCATGGGTGAATCCAGCTTAAGAGTCGCTGAATGCAATATTTTGTTGTATTTTGTTTTGTTGGAAATGTCTGGCCCCGGAAATGTCTGATCTGCTTTTTTATGCGAATATATTCCAAAATAGCTGACAATGCTACAAAGCTGTAAACAAATTAATGCTAATAAATGACGTCAGCATCAGCTAGGCATTTCATTAATTTAAAGCTAATGGAGTAAATTGTTACAGACGCCACAACCGGAAAAATAAGAAAGAAAAATTCTAGGCATCCCTGCCACGGATTTTTTTTTTTTTTTTTTTTTTGGTGTTGTAAGAATCTTTTGTGTTCAACTTTTATGCCATAATTTAATTAACGATTTATTACAATTGCATTTTATTTTAGCAATGGATTAATGTTTGCCTTTGTTGTTGTTGTTGTTGTTGTTCTATTTTATTATTATTATTTTCCATACAAATACTCGATTAAAAAACAATTTCTCTCGTGTTCTTTTTTATCTCGCATGACAACAATTTTTTCTATGATCAGAGAAACCAAAAAAAAACCCTTTTTGCATTCAATTACAAAGGGCTACAAAGGAAATAAGCCTAGAGGCTACACCCCTTAGAAAAAACAAACCAGAAACCCATACAATTACCAAAAAAAAAAATAAAAATAAAAATAAAAACCATTCATAAAGAAACCAAAAATAAATTATTTTTTTTCTTTTTTTTTTTTTATAATTAAGTTTTGTTTGTGTTTCATAATGTGTAACGTTCCCTTTTTTGCGTGTGTTTACTTCCCGCCGCCCATTTTCTTTTTGTGTCTGTTTATAGGATACATGGTTTAAATCAACAAACCGATATGGGCTTTATTATATGTATACGCAGCAGATATATCTGCTGTTGTATGTTATATGTTATATATTATATGTTATATGTTGTATGTTTATATAATATTACAAAAATTACAAAGAAATAAATTCAAAATCAAATTGAAATTACAAATAAACACTCCAGCAAATGGGAATTTTACATAAAAATTTAATAAAAAAAAAACCATGAGTAAGCGCGTAATATGAACTGTGTAATGTTCAGTTAAATTAATACAGGATGATGCCAATGTTAAAGGGACCTCAAGCATATTTTAGACAAAAAATCTGAAAAGAACTGCCGTTTTTTTTTTCTCTAATAAAGCACTACAAATGTTTTCCAATGCTTTTCTACACAAATTTTAAATGTTGCATCATTTAGTGTTCTATGTCACTTGAGATACATACGTATGCATATAAATACCTTCATAATTGCACATTTCAAACCTTCAGTCAGTATTAACGATCTAGCTTCTAACGCCTGTTAGGTTGTGTGTGTTAATTTTAACCACGAATGAACGCCACTCATTAGAGTTTCAAGTTGACTCCGAACGACAGATTTTTGAGAAACTTTTCATGGTAATTTTATTTATTCTCAGAATTTTTGCCAGATGTCTGTTGAGAAGAGGTTGCCGAAGAAATATTTTTCAATATTTCGTTTTGTTGGTAATGTCTGACCTGGGGTTTGAACCATGGCCCTACGTCCAAGAAGCCAACACATTAACTACTAGACTACGGTAACTTCATATCGACTTTAATTTGATGATTTAAATTGTATCTGATTGAGTTGTAATTCACAGTTTCTTTAGAATTGGACAGTTTCCAGTAGCAGTTCCTATATTGTTACGCATTTTTCTACGAAGGCAACTTCAATCTTCCCTTCCATAAGATATTTTGCCAATCTGGATTCTACTTGGCAGTGCATGCTTCCCCGTGTGGGCCTATGTTTATTATCATCTTCAGTATGTTGGAGACATAATTCGTTCTTAACTCGTCAGTAGAATTCTTTAGTCAGGGCTACAACCTAGTTTCTCACACCAAACGATGCTGTGTGCATTATATTTTAATTACGACTGCGAATTGCACATTTTTTGAGAAATTTTTCACGGCAGTTTAATTTACCCTCGTTGAAGATATATTTTTTTAATATTCGTTACGTATGAGATGTCTGAGCTGGGATTTAAACTACGAGTTCACATCTAGTAAGGCAACCAAGTATCTACTAGACTACACACATAACATAATTCGTCATTACAACCCTTCAGTCAGGATTACGGCCTAACTTCTCACATTACTTATGTTGTGTGCGTTAATTTTTGCACATGAGTTGCGGGACCTACAGTTTAAAGTCGACTCCGAACGACAGATTTTTTGAGAAACTTTTCATGACAATTTTATTTTTACTCTCAGATATTTTGCCAGAAATCTGCTGAGAGAAAGTCGCCGAAGAAATATTTTTTTTTCATATTTCGTTTTTGATGTCAGACCGGGGATTTAAACCGTGGCCTTTAGTCTACCAAGCCAACACACTACCTACTACACTACGGCAACGATGCTCAGTTAACCATAATCGTATACCGCTACCATTCCACTTAATCTAGACTATGGTGACTTTAATGGCAGACAATATGACCACCCCTAAGTAATTATTAGTACGACTGCAACTACATATGATGCTTAGTTAATCACAATCGTCCACCGCTAACATCCCCATTAATGGGCCAATAAATCGAAGATCTAATTTCGCCCGTATTCCATTACAGGCTTAAAGTCAGTAATCTGAACCGAATCAACATAACATAGTCTTTTCAAGCTCCTCCAGACAGAGTCAGTGATATAGAATACTCTGCGGCAGAGTTAAAAAAAGATTCTAAAAACTGTCAAAACAAATATCAAACTAGTTGTGCAATTTAGGGATTACAGTGAGAAAACCTAGACATCGCATAAGACATTACGATTGTTTAAATTCGCGCAAGTGACAACATAATATAATTCGTTAATTAATATTGCAATGCTTACAGAAATAGCCTACTGATGATTTAACTACTGAGCGTTCCATATGCTTTCCCGAAGTCGATGAAATGTATGTACACTGTAGTGTTCATCCTTCAATAACGTTTGTCCACAGGTTCTCTTATTCAGTACATGAGTGATGCCTTTTCTGATTAGGTGTGGTGTTATTAGTACATCAGAGAATCGATTGCCGATGATTAATTAATCCTGTTCATAGGCTGCCCATCCAAGAGAATTGGAAGGATACACTTAGGCCGCAAAGGGCCCATTGTGTTAATCCTGTTCATAACAGTGATATATTTTAGAATTTATTGCCAGCCAGACTTGTTTTTCAAAACTAAGTTCTCACTTTATGAAGAGATTTTTGCCATTCCCAATCAATTGGACACACCCTGTATCAATGAAAATGTACTAAAAACTCATATAAAAATTTACCAAACATACAACAAATTCTAAAAAGCATTAATTTTCATGAAATAACGGCAACAAATTCTATGTAAAATATATTGTACTCGCACATATACACACATAAATAGGATTGAAAAGAGAGAAAAACTATTTTTATTATTGAAATCAGACGCTGTTTTTTCCCTTAACACAGCATTAAACAAAAAGCCTGGTTTTGTAACAAAACAAATAAAAAAAACAAAACAAAAAACGCTTAATTTACAACAATTTTTCAAAAGAATAACAAAGAAAATTCAACAAAAATTAAAAAAAGGTTACAACAAAAACAGTACTTAGTGTGATATTGTACATACACACAAAAGGACAGTCTGACAGACAGACATTTTAACGGAATTTTTATCATTTTTTTTTTTTTTTTTTTTTTTTTTTTTTTTTTTTTTTTTCCTTCTTTCGTTCATTCAATAACACAATAGACAAACAATTGTCAAATATTGAAGATAAAAAAAAAAAAACAACAAAAACAACATTTGAAACACAATAAAAAATACAAACGAAATATTTCACAATTTACAGCCGTAGGGACTTAAGAACAGCCATACACATACGATAGCCCAATACAAGCTTAAACAGACACAGATACTCTACTCTATTCTACTTTACTCTACTCTACCCAGAAAAAAAATGTAAAACTTTCAATATTTATCGAAACAAAAAGAGGAAAAAAGCGAAATAAAAGCAGAAGAGAAGCGAAAATAAAAGAACACTTTAGAATGACGATCTTATTCTGTGCCAAGACGGAGAGAAGTCAGCAAAAAAAAAAAGAATTTAATTTCAAAAAAAGGCGCGTCATAACGACACAAATGCCCGAAAATAAAGCTACAAAAGGAATAAAATGAAGACAAAAGAAAAAGTACAAAAAAGAACAAGAACAAGAACAAGAACCTCTAATGAAATACATACGAAAACGATGATAGTAGGTTAGCAGGCAAAATTCCTTCCTTAATTTCTTCTTCTTCGCAATACAACTTTTTACAAATCATGCCTGTATTGTACACATGTAAGTGTATTTGTAAGTTTATGTATCTTCTCATATACTTTAAAGAAAAAACAATTTAAAAGCAGTCACACTAAAGCCTTTTTACTTCTGTTATAAGGCGGTGACTATTTTTAAATTGAAATTAAACACAGTGTGTGTATGATATCTATTCGTTTGAAACACATATTCTTACCGTTATGTATGGAGCATAAGATCGTTCAAATATCGCCACGGGTTCCTGAAGGAAGCGGCATGCAAAAGTGAAATGTTCCATGACTCTGGTTCATAGATCAGGCTGAATGGTTTTGGTTATTTTGGCTTCGAAGACCACTGTGGTTTGGATGGACTTGCGACACCCCAAATTCCATGATTACATCATCTCCACTTGAGATAATCATGCCCTTAAAGCTCTCATTCAGAGCATCCAATGCTGGATGAGCTGTGCGGCACGTAGGGTTCTCCTATTGAAACCACATGCAGCTGGCGTCAGGATGGATGGCCTGGACACATCGTTTTCATATAAGATGACCACGCCCACAATTCGCTCGTGCTCAATATCCAATATGTCATGAGCTGTATGACACATAGTGCCGTTGTGTTAAAACCACGTGCCGTTAGTGTCAAGATCATCCAATTTAGACCAAAAGAAGTTGCTAATCATTGATCTTTAGTTGTCGCTATTGATAGTGATGGCCTGACATCCATTGTTCCGAAAGAAATATGAACCAATGACACTGCCAAACTAAAATCCACACCAAACAGTAACTTTTTCGAAATGCATTGGACGCTCTGGAATCTCATAAGACATCGTTGTCATATAAATTCATACAAAAATTGGCCTCAATGCAGAATATTTGGGTTCTTTAAGTACTACTTTAGAACGCATTCAGCGTACAAACGTTGTTGTTTATGATTGCCCAAACACACTGAATAAATGACAACTAATTTGACGGATGGAGCTTTAACAAGATGGCCGCTAGCAACTGTCAAAATTCGGGAGAAACTTTACATGGCAATTTTATTTTACACTCAGAGCTTTTGCCAGAAGGCTATTGACAGGAAGCCTCCAATAAAAAGATTTCGTTTGTATTTCGTTTAATTCGAAATGTTTAAGCTGAGATTTGAGCCACAGGCTCACTTCTAATAAGCCAACATACTATCTAATGTTTCTATAATCCAGTTACGATATTATTGAAGCCCTCAAATGTATTGAACGTTCAGTGACAATTTAATGAGAAATTTTGATCCTTGATCCGCTTCCCCACGATCATATAATGAAGCCTATAGTGGCAACAGATGGACCAGCTAGTTCTAGAAATCAGATTTCTTCGATAAGCATCACGATTCAACCACGCCCACTTATTGTTTGCCACCTGCAGCGAGGCAGTCTGCAGTAGGCTTTAAATAAAAGAGCTTGCTTGGGAGATTTGTAAATAAGGCCGCCTATTAAGGCTTTAGTGCTGATTTTTACGCACAAGATCACAATATTTAGGGAATAAATTTGTTTTTTTTTTGCTTATTTATCAAGCTTAGAATGTTTTCTTTTTATATTTCTTAATGTGTGTCGTCTGTAGCATTCTGGTTGTTTTTTTTTTATTTTTTCGGAACAAAAACAAAAAAAAAAACAAGACACGAAAATCCATAGAAATTTGAAAGCGAAACCCTTTTTTCTTTTTGGATTCAAAGGCTTGCGTATAAATTTTTTTTTTTTTTTGGGAATTTTAATGAGAAACATATAAGCAACGCACACACTTAGAATAAAAGCCTTTTTGCTTTTAGATACACTACATGCAACATTTGGTAGCACATACATACATACTTACATATGTACATAGAAACATTCGTTTGAAAATTACATTTTTTTTTTGTTGTTGTTTGTAAATATAAGCCACTGTCGTGTATGTGTGTATGGTTTTGATAAAACGCGAATAATAACAACAACAATAATAAATTTTAATATTGTTGTTGTACAAATGTATATAGTAAATATATACATACTTAACAACAACAACAACAAAAACAGCAATAACAAGCATTATGCTTATGTATCTCAATATCTCATGGATGGTTGATTAAAAAAATGTGCTTTTTTTAGTGTGCTTTTGCTTAGTTCAACTTTGCTACCGACGGCCACATTTAATGCAGGCAGGCAGGCAGGCAGGCAGGCAGGCAGGCTCTATGTAAAGTTTTAAACTGTAGTCTTTGGCTGTTTTATATGTCTGGTATGGTCTGGTCTGGTCTGGTCTATGGTCGCACTAATGTTGGGATGACTTTATGGCATTATTTCATCGTGTCGTGCCAAATGTAGTTGCCGCTGTCGATACTTAACAACAACAACAACAGCAGCAACATTAGTAATAATAATAAGAAAAACAAAAACAAAAACAATACAAAAACAAAAACAAAAAAACACAGCCAGACAGTAACAACGTGTCCAAAATGCCCTTGATCGCTTATAATACCAAATAAAGTTGAAATGTTTTGCCATTTTTTTTTCGTTTTCTGTCCATTTCTTTCCTCCTCTTTTCTTTATTCTTTTTACTATGTTGCAGCACTTTTAAAGCATTTGAAAACACCAGCTTGTATTTGAACAAAAAAACAGCAACGCTTTGAATTCAGTATTACAATTTCCAATGCATTTTGACTTAAAAGTTATAATTTCGTTCTCATTTACTACTACCGTCTACCGTCTACCATCTACCATCTACTGTATATTCGTTGTATTCATTTTTATTAAATAATTTACTTTTGATTGTCATCATTAATAAATTTTTGTTGTGTAAGTATGCGGGCCAGTAATGTTTGCAAAATCTTGCAAAGTTTAATTTCATAAATCTCAGCTTCCTTTTTTTCTGTTCTGTTGAATGCTTTACCAAAGAATCGACGCTCTGATTCATTTGCTTACAGCATTGAAAAATGATTCATTTTTTATGCGCCTTAAATTGACTTCGAAAAAGTGTTTCTTTCAAATGCAAAGCTAAGCTAAGCTTGACATTGTAATTTATGGCGAAGACTTAATTCCACGAATTTCTGTGCGCAAAAGAAAAAAAAACAACTTCAAAAAAGGATGATCATTTTGTAGAGCAACAACGATAAAAACAACAACAACAACAACAAAAATGAAAGAAAAATAAAGAATTGATGACAAATAATTTGGTAAGAAAATTTGAACAGAAATTAAGCTTCTAAATTATTGGGTGTAGGCATTAATTCCCAGCTTGTCTGAGTTTGTGATGAAAGCAGGATTTTTTCCGTAATGCTTATTTTTACGTGTGCAACACATAATACTACCTTGTTTTATTCAGCAGTTTAATGATGTTTTGAATTGAGATCAAACAAAAAATGTTAGGAGCCACGCGAACCGAAACTTAGACCTCATGAAACAGACTCTGCATTATATTTACTACAGCAGCCAAAGAATTTTTTGTTAGAATTTTAAAATCGCCCTCAATGATGAGGGAATTAAGTCCAATGATATGTTCCCTCTGTCTTGTCTGTGTAACATACATACATACATAATTGGCCATTACAACTCTTCAGTCAGGATTACGGCCTAGTTTCTTACACCACTTATGTTGTGTGTGGTTCATTTTATACATGAGTGGCGGGACGTACAGTTTAAAGTCGGCTCGGAACGATAAATTTTGAGAAACTTTTCATCGCAATTTTTATTTGCCTCTCAGATTTTTTGCCAGAAATTTGCTGTGAGGAAGCCGCCGAAGAAATATTTTCTTCATATTTTGTTTTTGATGTCTAACCGGGGATACGAACCCTGGCTTTTCGTCTAAAAGGCCAACACGCTAGACTACGACGACTTCCTATCTGTGTAAACGTGTACACAAAACCAATACTGTGTACGAAAAACCAATACTTTGACAATCACAAATACGGTATCAATAGATATTGTCCATTCTGCAATGTCCAGGCTACACGTTTTAGACTACAGGTTTCAAACATTTTCAAACTCCAGCCATAAAAGTCCCGATTAATTCCATCGAGAACCGAAAGTAAATAACTAAAGTAACTATGCATGAACCTCCTCCCTATATTTTCAGACAACACTGCACAAATTGGAATTTTTAAACCACCTACGTAACTCAACCTATTTAGTTTACTTAACTAACAATATTGTTAGAACTGTGAGGAATGTAACGGCCTTCTAAGACTGCTGGTTTTCAAAAATTACCATGAAATTGTTGTCAGAAATTATTTCACAATGGTTTGATGTTGATTTGATAACGATTTGATGATTATTCTATTTCAATCGCGGTTGCAACAGCTGTGGTATTTAATTCTTGGGCTGCAGGTTTTCAGAAATTGCCATGAAATTCTTGTCAGAAATTATTTGATAATGTTTTGATGTTGATTTGATAACGATTTGATGATTATTCTATTCCTTTCCAGCAATATATCGCGTTTGCAACAGCTGTGGTCTTTAATGCTAGGGCTGCCGGTTTCCATAAATTGCCATGAAATTGTTGTCAGAAATTATTTGACAATGATTTGATTTCAGATTTGATGATGATTTGATGATTATTCTATTTCAATCGCGGTTGCAATAGCTGTGGTATTTAATGCTAGGGCTGCCGGTTTCCATAAATTGCAATGAAATTGTTGTCAGAAATTATTTCACAATGATTTGATATTGATTTGATAACGGTTTGATGATTATTCTATTCCATTCCATCAGCATATCGCGATTGCAACAGCTGTGGTATTTAATTCTAGGGCTGTAGGTTTTCATAAATTGCCATGAAATTGTTGTCAGAAATTATTTGACAATGATTTGATATTGATTTGATAACGTTTTGATGATTATTCTATTCTATACCAGTAGCATATTTCGGTTTTAACATCTCGTATTTAATTTCCTTGGTATTCGAGTTGCTTACAATAATTCTAGATTTAATGGTTGCTGAGGTTTAGAAGAGAGATCTTTTTAAGGTCGAAATGTGGTGTGCCAATTTTATACAAGAGTGGCGAGATTCATTGTCGACCACGACAGACAGATTTTTGAGAAACTTTTCATGGAAATTTTATTTACTCTGAGAGAGAAGTGGCAGAAGAAATATGTTTTTTTAATATTTCCTTTCGTATACGAGATATCTAAGCCGGGGTTTATTGTTGTTTATAGCAGTTATGACTAAAGCTATAAAGTTATTAAAGACACAAACCATGTTACAAACCCTACATATATCCAGTAATTTAACGAAACATAATACCGAGTCAATAAAGATTAAATCGTCAGTTCGGCAAAAGAAACTTAGCAGCAAGAATAAAACTCAAACGGAAATTCACTGACTGCTCGCTCCTAAAGATTGGATTCGTAACATGCATAATAATTAAATTGTTTCTCATTTTAAATTTAATTTTTATTTTTAATTTCATAATTAATCGTAATTTTAATTTTAATTTTAAGTTTTGCCTCTTTTTTTATTATTTTTTTTAATTTTTTTTTTCATTTTATTTTTCCTAATTTCAGTCCCTGATATTTACAACACATTTTTAAAAAGAAAATCGAAAACAAAATCTGAAAAAAACAGAAAATACGTTAAAAAAAAAAGAAAAACAAACTTTGAATTTTGTGTTACAACGATTGGAAATTACAAAAATTATTAAAAAAAAAATTAAAAAAAAAAATTTTTTTTTTAAAAAAATATTCAGCAATTCACATACGGAAATTGCAATTTTTATTCAAAAAACTCTTTCAAAAACATTTTTGCAACAAATCCGACTGCATTGTGACGTAATTCTTTGAGGAACAAGCTCCAGATCCATAAAATGCGTTTTGTTTTAAAGAGGTTAAAACACTAACAACATGACAAGGTATGTGAAAGATGTTGTTGTTGTTATTTGTTTTTTTATTTTTTTTTTATATTTTTTTATTATTATTTTATTGTCTTTTGTTATCTTTATTATTTCTTTACTTAATCTATGCATTTGTATTTTGTTCGTTTTTTTTATTGCCTTTTTTTTTAATAAAAATTCATTAATTATGGAAATTTGAAAATGTTTATGAGTGGCTGGCTCATAAAGCCTCATCTACTACAAACAGATCTAAAACAGAGATGATCTAGATGCTAGGGTTTGATTTGAAAACTAAATTTTAACTTTGATGGTTGTATTAAACAAATTTGCATGCGATAACTAACTAACTATGCTTGGAGATATTTTTTTTTTTTAATAATTTCTGTTTAACTTTTTACTGCTTCTTCTTCTAAGCCACAATATGAATTGAATTTTTAATTTTTTTTTCTCTTAATTTGTATGTTTTAATGAGCATGATTTACAAATAAATTCGCCTTGTTTTTCAGCAAGGTTAAGGTCTTAGATCAAAACATTTCGAGAAGATTTAGTGAAGCGAGCTATAATGTACTTTCAATAAAACTTATTGCTGTAGTTCCCTATTGTGATATCCGCATATGATTTAAAGCTCAATTCAAGCGTACAATGTCTTTCATATTCTCTTCATTACTTTCCGTAATCCTAATCAGCTGCCTTCATTCATATGCTTTTGGCTGTCTATCAAACTATTTAAATATTGAGACAAAAAATCTTAATATGAGAACCCCTCTTACAATCGATCTATATATAGATGCCATCATCTAACTAATGGTCCCTAGAAGCATTTTATGCAATAAATTCTTCATATCGCTTTGTCATCAATCAATCTACTTCCACATAATCTGAGGCAAACTGGAACATACATAATAACATAATTGACCATTGCAACCCTTCAGTCAGGACTACCACTTATGCTGTGTATGTTTAATTTTATGCATCCCTGGCGGGATCTACAGTTTAAAGCGGACTTCGAACGACAAATTTTTGAGAAAGTTTTTGTGGCAATTTTATTTACTCTCAGAGTTTTTGCAGAAATCTGCTGAAAGGATGTCACCGAAGATATATTTTTCATATTTCGTTTTTGATGTGTAACGGGGGCAAACTGGAACACAAATCTCATGTATAGACCATTGGCTCAAAGTCCATTTTGACACGTCGAGACCGCATTATTGGCAATGGCAAAAGGGCTCCTCTATAATAGCATATACTATTCTATTGGTACGATTCAATTGATTCACTCTGACAACGGGAATTGGATTTCGTGACCTGCTTTTTATGCAGTATACCTCGGCCTTCTAGAGTACATCAATTCGTGGTACGCTTGGCTGTGAATTGTAATATGCATTACAAACAGAATTACTTCTGGGCCCACACACTATTCATATGTGGAAAGAAAACTCTTAATGCAGAAGTCTCTGATGCCACTTCGCAGGTGACACTATATTCCCGAAACTTTCTCTCCTTCATTCGAGTCTTGCGTATATTCGCTTAGTTCCTTTTGAGAACAAATCAGTACTTCTGACATATACCATCAGGTTAACAAATGACACACTACTGAGGCAGTCCTTTTCCTTAAAAAAGACATGCTCTCATAGAGCATTTACATTGTCTCAGAGTTCATTTTGTTGGAGACGTATAAGCTGGCGTTTGAACCATTGGCTGGCGTCCAACAAGCCAACACATTACCCACTAGACTTCTGACTCTTTCTACTACCATTCATACATTAGAAACCTAATAGGTTCTCAACCAAAGGACAAGAATTGAAAAGGCTAGAGAATTTTACCATCACTTGGATACGTTATAAGCCCCAATAAGACCAAGCTTCACAATGGCCAGCTATTATATCGTAAAGAAGCAACTTTCCCTTTGTCAAATGAGTTCAACTTTTTTTCCATTGACAAAAATAACCTATAAGCGTTCAAGCATATTAATCAATTTGAATTCCATCTCCCTGAATGCCTATTGAACTGTCAAGCTCGCCAGCAATATGATTGCCTGAATGGAATTGAACTCATATGAGTTCTCTGTGCTGAATGCAGCTGAGAAGGCATTTTGATTCTACTGCGTTGAAGTTGATAAGGTTATTTGATGTGATACTGTTGTTCACATACATAGATATCGATAACAGAAGTTTCAAAATATCTTTCCAAAATACATCTCGTCTTGCAAACAATGGCGTAAACTTTGTCTCACAGTTATATAAGACATGCAGGAGTTAACAACAGCTTCTGTATCTGAGACTGCTTTCGAACCAGAAATCCAAAATGATTAAGGTTAGGTTGCCCCAACAATTAGATTTAGCAGGCTAATATTTACGAGGAGTGATTCTAATGCTGTAGGTCATACCAACATCCTAATATGGTATGCCTGCCACAAAATGCTACTCTCGCCTTTAAATTTCTCTTTTTAATTTCAGTGCAGTCCTATAGGTATTGATCGCATAAAACCTGGTTTATTTTTTGTCCATTTGCCTCGGGAGTATTTCTGAAAATTCTACTGTGGTTTCTTATACTTATAATGAGCACTTTATCAAGAACTGAACACTGTTTCCCAAAAAATTTCTTTTAAATGCGATCCTTACATTAACGCGTGCCCTGCTGCACATTTGGATGGCCATACTTAATTAATAAGGCCTTTACAAAGAAGGCAATTAAACTCAAACGAATCGTATTTAAGTGTCGAAATTTATTTGGAAATTAGTTTTTTTGGAAAATCTTGTTTCCTTCAAATCCAAAACTGCATCATGCCTGCATGCATATGGCATATGGTTTAGGGTGGCTTAGATTCTCTGCATGTACGTATGTTACTCCCTATCTCTTTTTTACTATCTCTCTCTCTCTCCCCAGGTCCTTTTTCATTATTTTTAAATCAAAGCGTTGGTTTTATTATTCTTTTTTTTTTTGTTGTTGTTGTTTATGAATTTGTCAAAGCAAATAAATGCGAAACATTTGTCGGTTTTGTATTCCCTTAAACGTGCTGCAATTGTTAACCCTTCTATTCAGATTTTTATTTGTTCTTGTCCAGGCTACTACCTCCCTACTCTCTAGCTCTCTCTCATTCCCTTCTTCCTGCTGTAGGATACAAAATCAGGCAATCATTGTACGTGCATTTATTTGCTGAAAAAATCAACGTTATTTTTTGCTGTTGTTGTTATTGTTGTTGTTGTTGTTGTTGTTGTTTTTGCACAATTTGATTGTTTATTTAGTTTTTGCCAAATTGTTTGTAAAATTTTTACAACTCAAATACAACAATATATAGGCAAAAAAAAAAAGACAACACAACACAACAAGACAATCAATGGTGGAAAATCATAGAAAATCATAGAAAAAAAAACAAACAAACAAACGTCGAGAAAATATAATAACGCGCCTGGTTAGAATATTTTGACAATAAAATGCCCAAAAAAAATTTCTATTGCAGTTTTGTGCATTTGTGTAGAAAAACAAATACTGCCTATAAATCTTAATTAAAACCATGTTTTATTTAAACAAACAACAACAATATACAAAACAAAACAAAAACAAAAAAAAAAAAAAAAAGAAACGTTTTTAAATGAAAGAACTTCAAATCGCCTATAAAGCGTTGAAGGTAAGAAGAGGTATAGCGTAAGTGACTAAATAATGGAAATGCTAATTAAACTCTCTCGTATCTAAACACTGTAGTGTGACAAGCTTTATTAAATTTCAACCCAAAATTTCTTGAATTAAATACATTTGGTTCAGGCTCATTTGATATTCTATAAATTCTATGGAGTGTAGAGCATGGGTCACTTAATAGCTGCAGCCTGGAGAGAATTACATGGGTTCAGATACATAAACGATCTCGTTAAAGTATCACTCGATGCCAAGAAGTAAGATCGTTTACTCATAAACAAGGTGGAAGACGTAAAAATTGCAGCATAATCTAATCGCCTCTTTATGATGTTGCATGTGGCCATAGTCTAGTAGGCAGTGTGTTGGCTTATTAGACGTGATCCATGTCAGATATCTGGTACAAAACGAAATCTAAGAAACTATTCTTTCGGCAATTACTCGTAGAGTAAATGAAAATTGCCATGAAAAACTTCTCAAAAATTTATTCTTCGGAGTCGACTTTAAATTGTAAGTCCCGCCCCTCATGTATAAAAATTAACCCACACAGCATTAAGTGATGTAAGAGCCTAGGTTTTAATCCTAACTAAAAGGTTGTAATGACTAATTTTATATGTAAAGAAGGAGCACACTCCCAACATATTGCTCACTTCCTTGTTCTAGAATTGTACTTGGGTTGCGACAACAATTCCCGAGAACAACATGGTGATACCAGGAATGTTGCGTAAAACTATGCGGAGTGACTGGAAACAGCCGTAATATGGCAGAGAGCACTGCAAAGGCATTGTAAAAGAAGGGAAACATATTTTCCCATGCAAAACCAAGAAAATACTAGTAATGGGGCACAGGTATTTTGTCTTGCAAGGATTATATGGGACTGATATTCTTAGATCTTTTCTTTTATAAGGACAAAGTGAATGAAAAGTCATGAGTGTGATGAAATAGAGGTCATTACAACCTGGAATGTATTTGGAAATTCCACAAAAGATTGAAGCGTCATATAGAAGGATATCTGGCTGCAAATACACAGTGTTTGGTAATGGTGTTTAGGATACCATCTTGAGAAGAAGTGCAGAAAGTTTACAAAATATTGTGCTCAGTATGGTGTTCAGTGTTTAATAAATAAATCGATACATCAATATTCAGACTAAGGATCAGGAAGTGGGCTGGTGACGTATTTAAGACCAATGACAATAAGTTGCTAAGTTGCCTAAGCTTTCTCAGGCCATTCGATTGGAAGAATCCACACATGATTGAAACCTCAGCATCCTATACTCTGTACAAGAAAAAATTGCAACAAAACCACAGCAATTATAGTGGCAGGAGCACACTGACCACAAGGCCTGACAGCGTTTTTTATCGAAGAATAAAAATGGAATTGAAGGTGGCAATTGTACTAAACAGTAAGGTTTTAAACCTAACTACACATGTTGTGTGTTAGGCAATTCTTACCAGACATACAATCTTATTCCTTGACTATGAGGCCGCCTTCGAGTCTCCCTTCGATATGGTCATGAGTTTGTTAAGAATTTCCAGAAAAGATGGTAAAACTGTGCAGAATCATTGCGTATTTCGTATTGTGGCCTAAACACTGCGAGATGTAACTGCGGCCTATGGAAACGTCGAAAAAAAAATCGATGAAAGTCTATTGATATTCAAGAACCAGAACTCAATGAAGCTGGGACTTCTTTCCGTCATTGGCAACTATCGTAGTATTTTTAACAACCCTGTGAAACGATTGACCTTGACCCCTACAGTCAACAATTAATGAGATTGTAACCAGTATTTCAATTAAACCGACCACAATTAGAAAACTAGAAAAGGTATTGGTTTGCAACATAACAACACTGGACTGCACTTTAATATTTCTGAAGAAACTGAGAGAATTTAGCGTGGACCTTGCAACTACGCACAATATTTTATTCCTTTTCAATTTTCTATTGCCCACCCAGCATACAATAAGATTCGAATTAAATATTATCATGGAACCAAAGCAATAATTCCAATATATTATGACGAAATTAACAAAACTGATTATGCAATTGTCATTTAAAGCCTTTTGAAAGGCCCTCAAAATGCTAATGTACGGCCGGATATTATGTGAACAATGCTTGACACTAACACTATATATGTGTGCTGCTGTCATATTAAGAAACACAAATTCAATGCGAAAAAAAACAAAACTTGCTTCAAATCAAACACTGAAAAAGGGGAAAAGATTTTGAAAAAAGCAAAAGCAAACAACAAAAGCAACAACAAAAGCAAAAAATATGTAAATTTTCTTAATTTAAGAATTTAAGGCAAGCAAAACATACAAATCGTCATCAATTAAAAATAAAAAATGAAACACGCAATGCAGTTGTCATGAAAAAATTGGAAAAAAAAACAACGAAAAATAAAAACAAAATGAAATGAAAAAAAAATTTTTTTTTTTTTAAAAACTCGCCTACAAAACAAAGATTATCACACAAATTGTAGGAAAATAAGTTTCATTTTCAAATTTGTTTGTTATTGTTGTTGTTGTTGTTGGCGTTGTACTGTATTACTTACTACTGTGTAATGTGTATGTTACACACACACACACACACAATGTTGTTTACATAGTTAACATGTCAAATAAGACTAATTTAGTTGTCATTTAATTTATTTAATTAACAAAACTGTCTCTTACTCACTCTCTCACTCTCTCTCTCTCTCTCTCTCATTCTTCTTTTGTTGTCGTTAGTATTGTTGTTGTTGTTATTGTTATTGCAGGCGCTGGTGACACCATTATTGTTGTAAATTAATGCAGCAGTTTTCGAAGCCTGAAAATAAAATGTTTTTTTCTTCTTCTTCTTCTTAATTTTTAATTTTTCTATGTTGATTGTTGTTGTTGTTTTTTTTTTGCTTATGATGTGTCATTTTATAAACATATTACAATTGCAACAATAACAACTACATTTAATGTAAAGAATTTTTTGAAATTTGATATGATAAGGCAACCAAACTTGCAAAAGTTCAGGGGCCGAAAGAACAAATCTAAGAGAGGGGGTGCTTATTAGCTCGGCAATAAGAATCTTTCAAGTGTTACGGCCTGTGTTACTTACTTAATTGGTCATTACAATCCTTTAGTCAGGATTACAACATAGCTTTTCATACCACCAACAGATTTAAGTCCGCGCTGAACGACGATTTCTTTTGGAAAAACTTTTTCATGGCCCATGTTGTATGTGTTAATTTTACCCGTGAGTGGCGGTCCCTAGGGGTTAAAGTCGACTTCGACTGACAGATTTTTTGGAGAATATTTTCTTATCAAATTTTATTTTACTTTCCGGATTTTGCGAGAAGACTACTGAGTGGAAGTTGCCGGATCTATGGATTTTTGTTTGTTCGAGATGTCAGAGCTGGGATTTGAACCCCAGACTCTCAATAAGCCAACGCACTATCTATTAGATTACGATGACTTCAAAATACTTGCAAACGTCGTAGTCTAGTATTTTGTGTGTTGGCTTATTAGACATGAGGTCACAAGTCAAAGCCCAATCAAACCTTTTAACAAAATGGCAACTGGTTCTCAGGCAGATTTCTGGCAAAAACTCTGAAAGCCTTATAAAATTGTCATGAAAAAAATTTTCTCAAAAATCCTTTCGTTTGAAGCCGACCTTAAACTGTAGGTCCCATCAATCATGTGTAAAATTAACACACACACAACATAAGTGTTGCATGCAGCTAGGTTGCAGTCCTGACTGCAGATTTGTAATGACCAATTATGTATGTATGTATGCATGTGGTGTGTGGTAATTTTATCCATGAGTGGCAACACCTACAGCTTAAAGGCGACTTCGAATTACAGATTCTTTAGAGAATCTTTTCTTTTCAAATTTTTATTTTACTCTCAGAGTTTTTGTGAGCGGAGGTTGCTGATACAAATACTTTTTGGTATACTTTGTTGTTGTTCGAAAGGTCGTAGCTGGGATTTGAACCATAGACTCAATATACTTGAGTAGTAACGTACTTTTTGTCACTGTTTAGATGATTCTAGCGGCGTCACATCGTACGATCTTTTGGTGGCCAGTTTGTATAGCCTCAAATCGGTCAAATGGCATAACAAATGTGACACATTCTGTGTGGCATGTAGCGCTGTTTTGTTAGAACTACATATCGTTTGTGTCTAAATCATCGAATTCCCTATAATGCGCTTGCCGTTTGACAATTATAGCATAGCCAACGTCGTTTTCAAAGAAATATTGACCGATAACGCGCCAAATCTATACAAAACATAAATAAATAAATGGCAGTGAAGGCCCTAGAAAAGAGTAGTTTTTTCGAAACTTCTTTGGTTTTAGAGCACTAGAGGGTTTTGGTGGACATGGGTACATCACAAGTTGATCTTATAAGTCAAGTTGGACTTGCATTGTGCCATGGAAAATTTTTTTTTTTTTTAAATTTTAATCACTTCGTGCTTAAAACGTGACATACCAGCACTCATTCATCATCATGTCTATTGGATTAAAGAAAAAAATTTTAAAAAAATTAAAAAATGTAGTGGCAACAAAACAAAAATGTATTGTTTAGCAGGCAATTAAATGTGGGCGTTTGTTGTAATACATCCAATATAATTTCAATTTCAATTTTAATTTCAATTCCAATTTCAAATAACAAATCAAAACGAATTTGAATAATGCAGTAATGAAGTGTAATACCCTCTACGCATTTCAATTATCAAATCAACAACAACAACAACAACACAAGCAAACGAATAGCAAACAAATATGAAAAATACTATGAGTTGTTTTAAGCCATATTTGTATGGTAAATGAGAATTGTATTGTGGTTTAAAAACAAAACAAAAAAAGTTTTAAATTTAGACACCAAAGCCAAGCTAATAAAGACACAATTATTGTGTGATGATATTTTGATGACGATTATTAACTGATGAGTAAACTTCTATTAATTTTTTTTATTATTTTTGTTTCATTTATTATTTTTTTAATATTATTTGATTGCTCTTGATGTACACACACGTACACACATATGTAAAATGCTTCGAACGGATGCAGAATTGACCTTTTTTTTGTTGCTGCTTTTCTACGTACAGAATACGAGTAGAATTGAAATGTGAATCACAACAGTGCGTTACATTAAAATTCATTGGCTTTCGTTGGAGTTTTTTTGGTTTGATTTTCTTATTGGATTTTGATTTGTTATTAATAAATAGTAATAAATTGTTATTTTATTAATAATTAATTGATAGACATTTGGGATAAAAGTGTCAAGCATTCTGGTTTTTTTTTTTTTTTTTTTTTTTTTTTTTTTTTTTTTTTTGCGCCCAATAAAATAATTTGAATGCATTACGCTGTGGCATTAGAGTAACGATTTTCATTCAATTCAATTTATTTTTTCGTTTTTTTTTTCTCTTTTTATTGTTGCATTTGTGCCATGATTTTTTTTTTATTTCGATTTTTTTTATATGGCATCGGGGGTATTAATTTCATGCAAAGGCGTTTTGTTTGCAATTTTTTTTTTTTTGTTTTGTTTTTTTTTTAGAAGTTGAACGAGTAGAAATGAGTATTAGAAACATCATCCCCACTTAAAGGCAATGATGTCATTTATAAAATTTAAATAAAAATAATTGATTAGAGAAGTAATCACACACATACACAAGCACACAGACACACTGTGACTATATTTTAAGCCCCTACTGAATGCAAATGAAGAATGAAATCGAACTGGAGTTTCAATATGCAAACAAGAGACTTTTAAAAATGCACACTCACAATCCTTTGAACATATTGAAAATGTCATCAGTAGACTTACATCACTTCTATCCTAAGATTGTATACTAGTTGTAGACCATTTCGAGAAGCGAATCGCTTTAGAATGAATGAAAAGGCATTTGTCTAACCAAAGCTTACAATAACTGCTCGTGGATCTCTTACTTACGAGGAGTACCCACCTAAGCATGAAAATTACTCTCTCATTCTGAAATCACTGATAAAACTAAAAAGGAGAAACCGACTGGCTAAGTGAGTCTGTCATTTGCAGAGTAAACCTTACGGCATCCAAGTGTAAAGTAAATCTACTATCGATTCCTAAGGCTGACATCAGCGTGTGCACTATAAAGTGAAGTTATGGAACCAGTAGCTTCAAAACGCTAGAAACTAGAAAAAGTTGTATGAGTTCGCTGGAAAGATGCCAGAGTCAGGGAGAAAGTGCAAACGAGAACAAGCTTCGCATTTTGCCATGACATCTAATTTCTAGATCCATGTCTGTATACTGTACGTCTCATTTTTAAATGTGGTCACGATGAGCCCAATAGATTTTGGGATTCCAATGTTGCCTAGTGAAGCGAACTGTATATTCTTTCTTGTATTAATTTCAATGTCATACAAACAATCAGACGATCACAAACACACAGAGCCTCTGGTAAAAATCTAACCCACGGCTTCGGCACTGGAGGTTCAGCAGACTACCAACTAGGCCATCGGATTATGCAATATAGGCAGCTCGGTAGCGGCATATTATAGTTGAATAGTGCCCAACTCTCTAACAAAGCTGTCAGCTGTAATCAAGTGGCAGCAACCACCACAAACATCGTACCGAGAGACTAAAAGCTCTGAGTCATAAGAGGTGGGCTTATTAGATACCAACCATGGATTGAAACCATCTGGAACAGAACAAAAAAGAAAAAATGAGTATTTAAATCGGCAAATTCCTCTCAGTAGCCCACAGGCAAAAAAACTCTGAAAGTAAATAAAATTGCCCTGAAAAATTTCTCCAGAAATCTGTCGCTCGAAAACGACTTTAAACTGTAGGTAGCGGCACTCGAATGGATGCTGTACGCAGCTAGGTTGTAATCCTTACTAAAGATCTGTAATAACCAATGAAGAAAGTACGAAAGAGCCATAAGAACTGCTTATGGCTGCCACAAACTCTTGCACTTTTGATCGTCAATCGGCTAACATCTTATCGTAAACGTATTCAGCTACATCGTCTGCAGTGACCCCTATTCGGTGCTAAGAACGTTCAATACATTCTATGATTGTATGGCTATAATCACACTTTTTAATTGAAATTAAGGGTATAAGGGCCCCTTTAGTATTTATGATGATTTTTTCTTACAAAAATTTACTTTTTTTCTCTATTCTTGTCTCCTTTCCACAGTCTATATTCCTAGTTCCAACACAATGCATTGCTTCAGTAAGGGTCATCCCCTGATTGTTGGTCTTATAAAGAAAAGAATAAAACCGCACGTAATTCTACAATCAATGACTGCTGAACTCAAAACAAATGTAGAACGTGGATAACATTTTAAAAGCTGGCAACTATCAGAGGCTTTTTGACAGCAGCAGTGTTCCTCATTTAGATAGAAAGAGGAGATAGAAAATTCTGAATCTAACAGACCTACTGATACACCCTCGCCTGTTTATGGTTATCTGAGTTGTTATATGCTAGCCACTTGTCCAACTATGGCATAATATTGTGTGTTAATACATTAGCTGAGGAATGCGGTGTAGGGTATTCAATTTTTTTTTTTTTAGAAAATATTCTCTTAATTAATGTGCTAATTTTCTTCAAATTCATGCTTTTAGTGTTTTGCTTATATTCTCTTTATCTCTCTCCCTCCACTCTTCTGTCCATATGGCCATTGTTATTGAAAAAAAAAATTTTTTTTGTAAATTTTATGGTGACAGTGTCATGCACAGGGTCACTTTCAGGTTAAAGTTGAAACATTTTGTATTGCTTTGCATATTTCACCATAAATTTTACATGCAAATAAAAACAATTAAAAAAATAACGATTTTTATGTAAAAAAAACGACAACAACAACACGAACAACAAGAATAAACAAAATAATCTTTAAAACACGTTTACAATTCATTACTTATAGGATTTGTTTGTTTTTAACAGTGAGAGAGAGAGAGAGAGAGAGAGGAGAGGAGAGGGGGGGGGGGGGGGTAAACTTGCAAAAACTTTAATACTGATTAACACTTGTTCTCGATAAGCGTAAGAAAATTAATGAATTTTATTATTTTCCTATCTGCATACACGGCGCGGCGGTGGCTGGTGGTTCATTAATAAAAATCGTAAAAAAAATTTTTTTTTTTTTTTGTAATTCTATGATAATTTTTTATAAGAAATTTAAATTTAAAGAAAAACATCATTTATTATTAAATTTTATTTTTTTTTTTTTAATTTTTTCAAACATAACAGCTGCAGCTTATAATAGTTAACAGAATAAAGCTGGGGCTACACCCAAATAATAAAAATTTTTAGAATACAAAATCAGATTTTTTTTACTTTTTTTTTTAAATTCAAATGCTTTTAAATAAAACCATAAAAATAAAAGAAAACATATTAAAAAAAAAATGTGTTTAAATATAAACTATGACAGCCCTGAGCTATCAGACTGTACCTTAAAAACAAACTGAGAGCTGTTTAGTCCATTAAAAAAACCAACCTTCAATCCTTGATTTATTGCAGTTACACGGAAAACAACGCAAATCAACACCAAATATTTCAATTCTTTTTTTTTTTTTTTTCAGAATTAAAAAGAAACAAATTTTTTTTTTTTTTTTTGATAAAATTTTTTTAAAACAAAATCAACCATCATTTGCAACCTTGAACAGTTAAAAAAAAAAAGTTTTTTTTTCAAATTTTTGTTAATTTAGTTTGTAAGTCACGTATTGGAGCTAAGCAACAACAACTAGTCAAGCAAAGAAAAAAAAAGGTCTTGTTTTTGATTTTTTTTTTGCAAAAATCAAACGAAATTTTATTCGTTTGGTTCCTCTACGCATGCGCTTGTTTCTTTAAAAGGGAGTCTGTTTTTTTCTTTTTTTTTTTTTGTTTCGTTTCTGTTTCTGTTTCTGGTTTCTCTGGTAAATAGAGATTCTAAACACATACACGTCTCTACCCAACTACTTTATTAAGCTTGGTTTTTAGGTAAAGAATTTTTAGATTTTTTATTTCAAATGCAGGTTTATTTTTAGATCTACAAACACAATCTAACGTTAAACGTAAAACAATACACGTTTAAGTCTCGAGTTTGAAATTTTGATTTACGAGTCCAGTTTCTATTTCAAAATGGTCACCCAAAGATTGTGATCATAAAAAATGTTGATAGAGCGAGAGAGAGAGAGTGAAGAGAAAGAGTAACATTTTGCTATTGTTAACATATTAAATATGAGACTGTGGTTCAAACCCCAGCTCAGATATTTCAAACAAAACGAAATATGAAAACATATTTCTTTCGCAGATTTTCTCTCAACTGATTTCTGGCAGAAACCTTGAGAGAAAATTTAAATTGCCCTAAAAAGTTTCTCACATCCATCCTTTGAAGTCGAAGTCCCCAGTTATAGATATAATTAACACACACCCACGCACACAATATGGGTTTTGTGAGACGCTAGGTTGTAATCCTGACTAAAGTTGTGTAATGACCAGTTAAGTAAGTAATACTTAAATAACTTAGCAAACCATTTCAGTTGGTCTTATTTCAAGGATAATTTTAAGCAATTAAAGCAAAAAGCATTCTAACCAATGCATCTATGAATCAACTTCACACGGGCCATTGCTTGGTGTTGAGCATATGGTGAAACTTGTCAGATTTCTGGCAAAAACTCTGCGAGTAAAATAAAAATTGCCATGAAAAGTTTCTCAAAAAAACCTGTCATTCGGAGTCAACCTACAGTTTAGGTCCTGCCACTCACGTAAAAAAATTAACACAAACAACATAAATGGTGTAAGAAGCTAAGTCGTAGTCCTGACTTAAGGTTTGAAATGACCAATGTATGTATGTATCAGCACTTGTCAGTTTCATATGGTATTCCAACGGGCTGCCAAGCGTGCTTAAGTGAGCTTTAATTTGAAAGCAGCTGCCATTCTTTCTATCTTGTCTTTGTTTTTTGATAGCCAAAGATGATTGAACATATTATTTTTACATGTGACTCGACTTTTTGGAAATTAAATCAAACTCACTCACATGGTTGATGTCTAAGATTTCTCTCAATTGCTTATCACTTGTTCTACACGAGTTTCGAAATTTGATTCATTTTTCTTCTTCCTGGCCAACCAAATCGAAGTGTTTTTTTGAACTTTGATTCGCCGTAGTCTTAACAAATATTCAACCTGCTTTTGCATTGTTTTAGTAACCAAATAATATCTCTGTTATTATCGTCTTCAAAGATTTCCCTTTTATCCCACTGTGCTACAGATGGTACTAGCATCCAAAATCAATTGCTTATCGAAACTCGAAATAATGCTGCGCTATATCTTTAAACGTTAATTTATTTCAATTGTTTATTTACTTGATTATATTGTTTATTTGTGTTGTTGTTGTTGTTGGTTTGTTCTATTTTTTCTTTTGTTGTTGTTGCGTATTCCTTTTAATTTATGTTTGGATTTTAATTGTCCATTTAACATTACAATTAAACGTTTAGTTATTCGAATTCGAATATAATTTCGTCTGAAATAAAACAAAAAAAAAAAAAAAAACGTGCATAATTTAATCAATTAATTAGATTTGAATTAAAATGTTTAATTATTAATTTAAATGCATAATTAACAATGCATTGCAATCAATAGTCGTTGTAGTAGCAATAGTAGTAGTAGTAGTAGTATGGGAAGTAGTCAGCCAGTCCGATAGTGACTAGCTATTGTCTTGCAAATTAGCAAAAGAAGAAAGAAAAAGAAAACATAAAAACTACCACTACTTAGACACACAACAGGAAATTTCTTTAACAAAAATAATACAAAAACCGTCTAAATTTAAATGAAACTTGTTGGGAAAGGAATGTTTTGATGTTTTTTTTTTTTTGTTATTTTTTTGGTAACTTGGCCGGTTGTTTAGAATAATTAATGAAGATGAATAGCGGTTTCTAATGATTTGATTTCCAATAAATTCGCTTGTTTTTATCGAGATAGTAGAAGAGGAAATATTGAAATCTAAATTTATTTAAAAAACACTCAAGTGAGGTAATTAATGCCCATCTGTGTGTTGAAATCAATCGTCGGATGTTTGTAATAAATTTTCGTGGGGGGTGGTGTTGGTATGTCAAAAAATTTCTAAAGCTTGTCAATCATGTTCCTGTGTTTTATCTTAACTTTGTATTTCAATATGCAACTTTGCATATAAACTAATGTTAGTAACGTTAGTAAATTATTTAAAGTCTCTTATGGCCTCAATTGGCTTGCACGATTATCAATCAAGTGTTTGAAATGCATTTCGTTTAGCCTGTATATTCCCACATCTTATTGCTTAATAGCTAGGCATTCAGATAGGCTTTACTTGCCTTTATATGGCTTCTGCAAAGGTTATAGATTGCTTGATATAGAAGACAGTATTGTCCACTTTACAGGCAGTCTCTGACTCGACACAAAAGTTTCTTATTTAGCTTACCCTTTGTCAAAACGGAGCTGCAATTAATTGTCATCTTGCTTTCAGTTTGATTCAGAAAGAGTTGTTTGATTGATTGATTGATTGATGATGATTGATGATGATTAGTGATGATTGATGTTGATTGATGATGATTGATGATTATTGATGTTTGATTGTCGATGCCGATTGTCGAAATTAGTTGATCAATACTTAACAGTTAGCTTTAGGTAATGATATCATAACATACCACTATGTGTAGTAATGTGAGCTTTGATTTCAATAAGGCTAACACTTTCTCATATCTTATCCTACAGTTTAATACAACAACCGGTCGGTACATTTAAAATTCGTATTCAATTTTCTATTTGCAAATAATGTTGATGCTCATACAACTTCTTTGATTCTGTCAAACAAATACATACGTGAGTGAAAGGTGACATCTCGAATTGCATGCTTAAATAGGTACTGAATCAGAAATGTGGGAAATATCTGAAACAGTACGCTGTGGCATGACTTTTAATACATAAAAAAAAACTCCACAACAATTACGCCAAAATATTGTGCAAAATATCTGGCATGCGTATGTATGGATGTCTTGGCTTCATTTCTTTGCCAAAAATTTGTTTGTCAAACATGCTTAACATTCTAGTCGATTAGTCATAGGAAAACTGATTGAAATTTCTCAACTAACTCGCCAGGAAAGAGATAGCGAATGCACCCAAAACCCAACATATAACGGTTTAGAAATATTTTGAAATAGTCTGGCTACTCTGAAAGGCTCAAGGGATTCGTAAAGACGAATTTTAATTGCATTGTAGCTAACTATTGGTGTCCAATGTCCACTGTAATAAGAAATGCTTTCTATAGGGTCTTTTGTTAAGCTCTTCCTATATTTAAATTCAAACAAAACAAAGTGCATGTATGAGAATCAGCGAATCATTTGTGGAATATAACATCGTTTAAATGTAAGCCACATATCACACTGGGTTCTACCGAAGACATAGGTGATATTGATTTTGAGGATCTCTTCCTCTCTCTCTCTCTCTCTCTCTCTCTCTTTCTTTCTTTCTTTCTGTCTCTCTCTCTCTCTCGTTTTAAAAAAAGTGTCCTTAAAGTATTTTGTGTTAAAAATCTTCTTCAAGTCTAAGGAACATGTAATAATCAACAGCAAAATGTGATATAAAGAGCACAACAACAACAACAACTCCCTCTCTTTTGAACATCATCAACAAAAACTAGGCATTTGTTTGTTTTTTTGTGCAAAATTAAATCCTAAACAGAAGAAAAAAAAATCACTCAAATCCAAACTGTTTCCATATCTCTCTCTCTCTCTCTCTCTCTCTCTCTCTCTCTCTCTCAATCTCGCTCATTTATAGTAACAGCAGATAAACAACAAAATTGTTTTGCAAATACAATAGAAAATAATACACATACACATAGACATTAAGTGATCCCGTGCCTTCTCTCTTTTTACTCTCTGTTACTCTTACAACACACACTCAAATTAAAAAGAAAAAGCTTAGCTTTGTAAGTGCTCTGCTCTGCTCTGCTTTGCTTTGCTTTGCTGTTCTCAAATTAAATAAAAAAAATGATCTCAACTCAAACGTCGACTGCCAAATTATTGATGCTCTCTAATCAATTGTTGTTGTTGTTGTTGTTGTCTTATTTTTTATAAATTTTATTAAAACACTGTAAAAACAAAACAGGCCCCAAAAATGAAAGAAAAAAAAAACTAACAACACTTAGGGATGATGATGATGGCAGATCCCTCTATACCAACATGCTTGCATACAAGCATACAGTCACACATTTGCTTGGTGTTTTTTTTTTTTTTTGTTTTTTTGACTGCTGGCTTCAGTGACTGACTGACTTAGCTGGGGCTGCATTATCACGTTTTCTTTTCTTTTCATTTTTTTTTTGTTTGTGGGTACTTTTTTCTTTTTCGTTTTTTAATTTTTAATTTTTGATGCTGTTGTGTTGTGTATTGCTCTTTTTAGTTGTTGTTGTTGCTGTTGTTGTTGTTTATTTGATGTTGATCTTCTTTCTTTTGAATTTTCAAGGCCAAGCTCCAAATGATCTTTTTTTTCGGTGCCTCAGTTTTTTTTTGCGATTTTGCAAACATATTATGGTAGTTGTTGTTGTTGTTGTAGTTCTTGTTGTCGCTTTCGTTGTCGTTTTCTGTTTTCTTTTTTTGCTGTATGTTGTTCGAAGTAAAGCTGTACACATGTTTTGGTGTTGATGTTGTTGTTGTTTTCTTTTTTTTTTACTAAATGTTGTTTATAACAGTCCCCCATATTTACTTCCTTTTTTTTTACTTTTTTTGGCATAATAAACATGAGAATGTTTACTGCCTGTGTATGTATATGTGCAAATATGAGTATTGTTCACCAAGCAGTAGTAGTGGTAGTAGTAGTCGTAGCAGTATTAGTGGTGGTAATTGTGTTAAGATGTTTATATTTTACATGTGTTGCCATGGATTTTTATGATGAAATCATTCTTAGAAATTTTTTTTTAAATCAAAAAAAAAACAATTTTTTCTTTCTTGATAGATTTTCAATATTCATTAAAAAAAAATTAAGAAACATTTCAAATTAAAGGACCATTTAATAAAATGTGCCCTTTTCTGAAAATGAAAAAAGTACTTTAGCTAGTGATACAACCTGGTTCATCAACTTCCTTCTCTGAGTGTAAATGAAATGAAATTGCCATTAAGAGTTTCTCAAAAATCTGTCTTTCTAAGGTGAGTTTAGACTGTACTTAACGCCATTTTGTTTGTTAAAATTAACACACCTAACATGGGTGCTGTGAGAAACTTGATTGTAATCCTGACTTAAAGGTTGTAATGACCGATTAAGTAAGTTAAGTTAGGTAAGAAAGTAAACAAAATTGCTATGAGAAGTTTCTCCAAAAAAAACTGTCGTCCAATATCGAATTAACATAAGCAGTCGTGGGTAAAATTAGCACACATAACATATGTAGGTCGTGAGTGAAGCTTTGTAATGACCAATTAAGTAGTAACCTTGAAGAGTGCATTACAAATTGATTGACAAATTTTGGAGGTTGTTAGTCTCACTCTTTTTTACAATGAGTTTTACATTAGCAATCTTCCAATTAGATGAAGAAATACCCGCACGACATGAAGCACTAAATGGGTAAGCTAAGGGACTAACAATCGTCTAAGAGCACTGTTTCCGACCAGTGCTGGTATACTATCCGACCAGAAGATTTGTTCTTATTAAGATCCATAATAACCCTTTGAACCTTGCAAGGTCAAAAGCAAATACTGAACGTAGTTATAGACCCTCTGTTTGGTTTAAATAGCGGTTGATTGCTTTCAAATCAAACTTGTTTAATTTTTCTGATGTGAAGTACTGTTTTTTAAAAGATTTTGATGTCGTGCTCAATACTGAAACACTCTTAAATATGTTTCCCAAAATTTTGAATCACTTATGGAATATTTTGTACCTATCGTGTAGAATGATTAGGTCCAACAAATCCTGGCTTGTTTTCAATGCAATCGATTTATTCGTATAGTTTCAAATAGTGTTTCGAAGTTGTCGTAGTCTAGTAGCTAATGTGTTGCCTAATTAGATGTGAGGCCACGGTTCAAGTCCCCGGTCAGACAACTCAACAAAAAATGAAAAAAAAATGAAAAAATATATCTTTGGCAATTTCCTCTCAGCACTTTGCTGGCAAAAATAAAATTGCCATGAAAAATTATCTCATAAATCTGTCGTGCTTATGTTATAGCCGATTCACCAACCCCTACATATGTGTATAGATTCATAGTTGGTCAACTGAATACAGTGTCTCAAGCTATGCTGCTGCGAAAGTGATGTTAAATTCCATAAAATTCCTAATCGGCTACATGTTTTACATGGGTTTTGGATATTCTGTCTTAATCCACCAGTATATGAGATTATATTCCAAGATAACAAAAACGAAGCCATCATACTGCATTCGACTGTTGCCTAAAGTAAGCGAAACTCAAATTGTTTTGTTTACACATTGGAAATTTTTTGTTTTACGTAGCTGGTCATTACAGTTCCTTTGCCATGAAAAGTTTCTCAAAAAAAAGCTGTCGTTCGGAGAAGACTTTAAGCTGTAGGCCCCGCCACTCATGTATTAAAATTAACACATACAACATAAGTAGTGTGAGAAGCTAGGAAATAATTATTTACTTATTGTTTGCACAACCAAGCGATTTAATTTTGCGACTTTTAAGTTTAACAAAAAATTTATTTCAGTTTAAAACAAAATAATTCAAAATATAATTGAAAAAATTACACATCGATTGGTGTATATCGATTATCGATCTATTGTGTTAACAAAAGAAAACAATCTCTTCCTGTACTAAAAAAACAAAAAACTCCATAAGTGACTAAGAGCAACAAAAAAAAAAAAAAAATTTTGCAAAATATGTTTAAAAATTTATAATTAAAGCCCCTAAAATTAAAATTAAAATTAAAAATAAGAAAGAAAAAATCGATTAATTTATTGGCCAACAATATAAATGGCGAAAAATTAACCAAAGATTAAAAATTAATTAATAACTATTATAAGCAAAACATAACAACAAAAAACAAAACAAAAAAAATTTGCCAAAAAATTAACACAATAAAAGAATTCCAGCGTTATGAACAAAAGAGGGTAAAAAAAAAATTCACGCCATCAATATCAAATGGAAATAAAATTCAATCTAGTGGCTACAGACATAACAACAATAAATGAATATTGAATGATTTCTGAGATGATGTTATAATTTTTTATTTTATTTTTTTATTTTTGTTGTTATTCTTATTAATTTTTTTCAAAAAAAAAATTTTTTTTTATATTAAATAATCAACATGTGTGATCAATAGAGTTTTAGCGCACCAAATTGCCAAAAAAAAAAAAAAAAAAAAAAAAAAAAATACTAAGCGAGGGTTGTCTGCATAATATTAATGGCATTTACTTTCTTTAGTAAGGTTTTTTGAAAAACTTGAACTGAAAAATCAAGTAAAAAATTTGTTAAATTTTTTGAATTTAAAATTGAAATAAATTTTCTGGCAAAATTTTTCTGACTACCCTCGTATTTCTGAAATATATATATTAAATTCATTTGTATATTGATTAGCATGTAGTATAATTTAAGCAATTCATTTACATGTTACATAATGATTTTTCAATTTTTATTAGCAATTTTTTCCATCAGTTTTGCTTTTTTTGTTTTTTTGCCTTTAAAATCAAAGCCAAACACTGTTTGTTGTCTAGTCATCAATACATGCGAGTGACTAACCCAAACGAACAACTATTAGATTTTGGCCAATGAATGTTTGTGTGTAACAGTTTGACGTTGCGTCTCAACGTCTAACACGTCAATCAGGGCAACCATTTACCACCATGTTAATCAATTGGCCGTGAATTTTTATTCGTATGTATGTATGCATGAATGTATGCGTGTGTCTGTGCATGTATGTATGTGTGCAAAAAAAAATTTTTTTTGTCTGTTGATTTCATGCGATTTTTTGGTTGTTTTTTCTTTTTTTCCATAAATTTCTGTTGTTTTGCGGTCTTTTGTTTAAGATTTTTAGCGGTTTGGCATTTTTGCATGTGGACTTGGTATAGATTTTCCTTTCCTTAAAAGCCATTTAAAGGTTTTTAAATTTTGTTGTAAAACTTTTTGCATTTTCTGTGAATTTCTATCAAAGTAAACATTTTGCAACGATTTATTCGACTCTGAAATTGTACAAGCGATGGAGCACATAAGGAAGTTTAATAGACAAACTATGTACTACATAAGAAGATGATGATGTTAAATCGACTTGTGATGAGCCATTTCTACAGGTTTGGCGACAAGAAATAATTATGCTGGCCTAAGTCCATGAAACAGGACTGTATGCTCTACTCATTGCATTTCCTTTTCTGTTCGAAGGCACCCAAATTGGATTATACCACTAAGTACATCCCAAAATCAGTTACCATGATGTCATACTTACTTACTTAGCTGGTCATTACAACCCCTACAACCACCTATTTTATGTGGGTTAGTTTCTTTCATGAGCAGTTGTGCTAACAGTTTAAAGTTGACCACAAACGACAGATTCTTTTGTAAATGTTTTCATGGAAATTTTTTATTTACTCTCGGAGATTTTGTCAGAAGACTGCAGAGAGGAAGTCGGCGCAAGAAATATTTCTTTCATGTTTCCTTTTATCCGATAAGTCTGATCTGGTGTTTGAACCACGGTCTTGCCATCTAATAAGCCAACACAATGGCTACTAAACTACGGCGACTTCAAGTCGGCATTGTGCACATAATAAAGTCCAGGTGGCCACCAAGACTTCATTGTCTGATAAGCTCAACTTTATTGAATTTGCATCGAGAAACCCAATCTTTTTATTGCTGTTTAGACTTCGGTGTAAGTGTACGAATCCACGTTTGTGTTTACGAAACGATGCAAATGTTCGTTCATGTTGCTGTTGAATAATCGAAAACACTCTTACGGAATTGTTAAAAAAAATCCGTTTATGATTTATGACGATTATGAGCAAACGCAACACCCACTTTCATACCTAAGGGTTCGTTTAAACCTACGGTTTTTATAATGCCTTACAGTTTCAGTATCCGATCGGCAAACAGCTTATCAAGGCACGTTTTTAAAACATAAACATACAGATTTGAGCAACAGATTTGAATAGCTTTTCCATGACATTTAGTAGCTCCGAGGTCATGTAACAGAACATAAGGTTAGTGATGTCCATTTCAAGATATTAAAGCTGATGTTTAAACTCTCTAACGGGTGACAGACACTACAAGTGAAAATATTTCAATTGATAAAAACTCTTCGAATATATGCTTATATTAGCCCCATTAAAAAGTGTTGGAGTTTAGAGGGCGTGGCATTTTAAATTATTTCAATTTTGCAAATAAAAAAAAAAAAGAATTCTCATCGTAGAGTTTTAAAAGGTCATAAAAATTTAATGGCTTTTTCAAAATTGCATTGGCAAGGTCAGGTCATCATTATAAATCATAATTTTTGTTTTTTTTTCTCTTTGTTTGCCTTCTCTGTTCGTTTTGAAGTTCATAACCAGAACTAATTTTAGCAAATCAACGCCGCATTAAATTAAAAGAAGAAAAAAAAATTGCAATTTATTTTTTTTTTTTTTGTATTTTTATTTTCGGTAGAGGAAATTGCAAAAGTCACTAAATTTATAACTCACTTCCTGCATTTGCCAAACACACACACACACAAACATAAACACAATAAAATGAGAAGCTTTTTTAAGTTATAACCTAAGAAAGACAAAATTATGAGAGAATTTCGCTTTATAATGCAAAGGTGATACAATAACAACAACAACAACAACAATAACAAAAAATAAAACAAGACAAGTTACTACAAACGCAATAATTTTATTATAATATTAGTAACTAAGTTAGTTAGTAAAAAGCTTTTTATTGTGCACAACAAAAAATAGAAAAAAAACACTCGCTTTTAACAAAATCAAGGTCATCATTATAAAACAAAAACTTTAAAGAAAACACGAATTTATAAAAAGCAACAACAACTAACAAAAATTGAATTCAAAATAGCACATCATTATAAATGGATGGCTGACTGGTTGACTGACTGGTTGGCTAGTTTGCTTGTTGTTTGTATCTTTTACCGCTTTTAGCCAAATACTCCCAAACAAATGTCGGTTAGAAACCGATGACCACAAACAAAAGGGAGCAAATAAAAAAGCAATAACAAAAGCAAACTTGATGTAAAGGTACCCTACACTACATCTTTTTATATAGCAAAGATTTGTTACAAAATGTCTTCAATCCAGTTTTTCTAGTTCAACAGAGGCTTGATATATCAAGTATAACAGCTCCTAGAATGATAGAGTTGCCATCTGTTGTTGCCTACAAATAACTGCCTATGTAAACGTAGGTTGGTAGTAGTAGTGAAGAACTTTCTGCTCTCAAGTTTAGAGCAAACAAAAAATACAATAAAATTGCTTTGAAAAGTTTCTCCAGAATTTCTGTAATTCGGTATCAACATTAAACAGTTGGTTCTGCTACTCGTGGATAAAATTAACACATGCAACATGGGTGATGCGAAAAGCTAGGTTGTAATTCTGGATTAACAGAGTTTTATACGAGTAGACAGACAGATTATTTCAAATCATCTTGTGTTTGCTGTATAGCGCCTTTATCATCTCTAGGCAGAATTTTTAGGCGAGCGAAACGCATAGGAATGGAATTCATTAAACCACTGACGGGCTTGGCGTATATACTAAGCAGTTTCACCATACCTTTTGACAATTTAATCGGGCATGTAATTGCAGTTACTTTTTCATTTTGTATTCAGCAAGTACTATTTGGAGTATCATGATGATTTCATGGGTTTTAAAATTTTTTCCCCTCAAATGATACTAAAAGAAGGAGAAAAAACCCATTCAGGGGCGCACAACGAATTTTATTCATAAGTGGCGGAACCTATATAGTTGCAAGTCGATTCCGAACAACAGATTTTCCCTGAGAAACGTTTCACGAAAAAAAATTTTTTTTTTACTCTCAGAGTTATTGCCAGAAATCTGCTGAAACGAAGACGCCAAAGAAATATTTTCTTTGTATTTCATTTTGTTAAAGATGTCTGACCTCGTGTTTAAGCTCTCTAGTCTCATGTCTAGTAAGCAACCTAAAATATGATTAAATGATGGCGTGTGTTTATTCTTGTGATTAAAACTTATGATTCTTTAATTTGCTGGGTGTGAGTTAAATATTTTAATATGTTTCATCATAAGATATGCCGTGTAATTAATTTGTTATTTAATTTCGATTCTAAAAAAAATTCGAAAATTGGGTCAAATATTGTGTTTAAACAGTGGCACAAAAATCAATATTGATTCCATGGCTGGCTGGCACGAGAGAAAGAAATAAAAAAAAAATTTTTTTTTTTTAAAACACCTTAAAATTAAAACAAATACAACAAAATTCAAATATAAACAAATAATTAAATAAAATGTGTCTAAAACAGCAAATAAATATCAACAAAATTAAAAAAAAAAATTAGAAAATAGTTCTTACGTTTCCATTGTTTTTTTCGTTTTTTTTTTTTTTTTTTTTTCTTTCTAAAATAGGTTTGGTAAAGAAAAAAACGAATCGAATCGAATGGAATCGAATAAATAAAACAGCAGCTGAAATAATTTTTAACCCGAAATTTTTGTAAACAAATAAAATGAAATTTTTTAATTTAAAATTTTACGTCTTCTCTCCCGTAGACGTAGACACCAAAAAAAAAAAATTTTTTTTTCTTCCAAAAAAAAAAAAAAAAAAAAAATCGAAATATTTTTAGCTGTGAGAGAAAGAATGAAAGAATGAAAGAAATTTACACTCATCAACGTGAGAACAACAACAAAATTAGACATTTAATTATTAAAATAAAAATATTTTCATGTTATTGTTGTTGTTGTAAAGAACTTATAAATAAACAAACAGCAGTCAGTGTAAACAGACAAAACGTGCATACGTTATAGAAACACTTTCGTTTTCTATTTGAATTTCACTTTTGTTTTTCGTTTTTTTTTTTTTTTTTTGTTTTTCGTTTCTTTATTTTTTTTCTTTGCCACATGACTAATGAAAAACAATATTCAACTGCTAGAGCTTGAACTAATAAATTTAGTAACGCAAGAAGTACTTTTTTATGTATGCGTTCTCATTGTTCCACTGTGAAACATAGCTCTAATGCCACTTTATGGTTAAGCCAATTCCACTTGCATCTTACAGGTTGACCGTTAGTGTAACGTTGTGAGGCCACAGTTAAGCGCACTACCTGCACTAAACAACTCCCACCAAACTCAGCGAAGAAGGGCTGCAATTGCGGTTGTCAAAATTTGTTCAAAATTTTTCTTCTTTCGCTATTAATGAAGAATTGTAATGCGGTACCCTGGCGGCAAATTGAAAATTGTAATCTTTGTCTGTGTTCAAATATGTATTGAGTTCCAAAACGATCGTGTTTGGCATTGCTTAATACATAAGCGATGTCAATACTTGGGTCTTCCAAATAAGCTTGGCCTTATTTATTCAGTATCCGGAGATCCCTTGTTATTGATGATGCTACCTGTGGAATAGAAGTCCTCTGAATTGAAAACGTTGCTGATAAGGAAGCGTTAACTTTTGCTGTCAACATCAATGGCCTACTTCTACTGTTGTTGATATAAAGCCCGACTATCAACGCAGTTTTCTGAAGCATTTCAATTGTGGCTGTTTGTGACTAAGCATACGGAGTCACAAAGTCATACCAACAGACCATATTTTATTCTATTCTTCCTATTTGTGGCTTACCATAAACGCAACTATTCTCAATGGATTTTCATGAAGAACTTTGCTTGTACATCCTCTGTACAAAGCTTGAAAGAATGTGATGCTATTAGGCGGTATGCCTAGATAGCTTTGTCTAGTCGAGACTGTTGAAACTCTAATCAAAATCTTCAAGTTTATATCAGAGTACACTATCACAATACAAACTGTTACACTAAGATTCTATGAGAGTTGGCGTGAGCAACATATGATTTTCGTGGTTGAAATTCTACTTGTTTGAGACTAGGCCCAATTTCAAAGAGCTTTAAAGCATCAACAATCTTTGTGAGCATGAATGTGTTCTAATGAACCCAGCAAAAGTTTTATCAGCTTAAATTTGAGTCCAAATTAATTGGCAATTTTTTCTTTTTCTTCTTCATTTAATTGTAAAAGTGTGTCACTTGGTACTTATCATTCAAAGTCTACATTATCTTTCAATTACTTTGATTGTGTTGATTTCTGTTTTTAATTATTTTCATTTGATTTCTAGTTTGTCAAACAAAATATCAAAAATTATTTCTTATCGCATTATTTTTGACTATGTATTCTACAACAGACTCTCGTCTGATTTTTATATACTCTAAGAGACTCATTATTACAACTTGCCGTTAAAGTTGGCTTTAGTTAAAGGTACTTTAGCTAAAGGGAACTGTAAAGTTACCTTCTTTATAACAACTTACAGTTAAAATAAACTTAACTTTTTGAAAAATATGGTAATGCCGGTGCAATATCAATAACTTTTACCACTTTAAAAAAGTTTTTTAAAAACGCAGTGGCAACGACATGCTTTTTTTATTTATTATGTTTAAAGATAAAGTGAACTTTAAATGTTAAAGGTAGGATGATCTACCCTTTAGCTTAACGCTCACTTCAACTTTATTGGGTACTCATAATAATGAAAAGCAATTTATTTGCCCGTTACAATCCTCTCTTTAGTTAACGGCAATTTGTAATAGTGGCCCTAAAAATGTAAATTGAAAGCCTTTTCTTCTTATTATCGATTACGATTTAATACGATTCCTCTCTAATACTTTGGATAGACAAGAGAAAAAAAATGCAAATTTCCTGTGAAAAATATTCAATTTTTACAATCCAAGTGGAATGTATTGTTCTTGTGGAATCCTTTTTGCTTTTGAAGCATGTCAACACACATACCATATGCTGATATTATCTGAAATTAACAAAACTTGGCAACTTTAGTTTCATTAAAAATCATTTTTAAAAACGCATCACAATTGAGCTCTGATGTCTGCTGCATTTCTAGGTCCTTATCACTTTGATTGTAAGTTTGCACTTTGCAATAGCCATTTAGAGTTTAAATTGTTGTGTTAAATAATAAAAGATAATAAAAAAAAAGAAAAATCAAATCAAAAAGTTTCATATCAAGATCTTGTTATTCTGACACCTCTTGGCCATTTTAAAGAAAATTTTATGCCAAAAAAACTTATGGAAAAACCAAAATTAAATAAAGGCTTAGATTTGTAGATACAATAAACAGCTCTCAATACAAAGAGCAAACGAACGTTGTCCATCCTATTATCATATAAAATCTAAAACGACTAGCTTATCAAGGAAGATTCTATCAAGAAACTTTCCTCTGCATACATACATACATACATACATACATAACTGGTCATTATAATCCTTCAATCAGAATTTCGACCTAGTTTCTCACATCAACCATATTGTGTACTTTAATTTTACCCATGAGTGGTGGAATGTACAGTTTAAAATCGATTCCGATCGATAGATTTTGACAGAACTCTGCTGAACGGAAGTTACCTATGGCCTATGAAATACCTTAGACCTGTTATATGCAAAATATTTGCAGCGAAAGATATCAGCAGTCTCATCTTCCTCTCTACATTTCTACAATATTGTGAGCTCATCCATTTACCATGAATCTTTTTGGTGTCATAGGCAGTAATCCCTCCAATTCCTAGCCTCTATGTTATACATTTTCGCATATCAATTAAGGATTAATGTGAAATGCTTTGCCATCATATTTTGAAAAACCTGGCATTCATTCTTTTAAGGAACTGGCCTTACACAGTCTTCGACATGTGTTGATAGCTGCATGACCATGCCTACAACTGGACAAAGTGAATATAATCGATAATATTGTGGGCATGCATATTGAACTCGTTGTTCGCATTTTTTTTTTTATAATTTCTATGGAGTATGGAGCTATTATATCTGCAATGCCTGTGTTTGTAGCACTGCACTTTAAGCACTAAGGTGGCCGTAGTTTAATAGGTAGGTGTATTGGCTCATTAGACGCATAGCGAGTCATAATCCACTCGTAAATGCTTTCAAAATATTTATCTTTACACGCATATATTGCCAAAGGAGAAAGTGTTGTAGAAAACAAGCCTGAACCACAATATTGAAACATCTAAGTTCGATTTTGCACATTCACACATACACTTGCAACTGTAATTACACTTTACACACGTGACACTGGACAAAGGAATGAATCTTCTTATTAAACTCTTATTACCTACACATTTAAAGCAGAGTGAAGTGAGATGTAGTTTCTCCACACCTTCAAAACAAAAAACAACACTCGCTCCTTTCCTCATTTTTCATTGTATTTGTAAACGGTGTTGCACAACGTTTTATAACATCTATTGGAGTATAGTCTAACTGAGATGTAGACACTGAAGGAGCGCGAATGCATTACTCACAAATACAATTACAAATTGCATGGAGTTTGTTTTTGAAAAAAAAAACCGTTATTCACCGTATGACAATAATTCCGTTTGCAATAAAAACCAAAACAAAAAAAAAACGGTTTTTAATATTTAAGAGCAGACCATCATAATAATATTTACAACAAAATCTTTTCCAAAAGTGTAATAAAAATCAATGACAACAGCAACAACAACAACACCAACAACAATAACAACAGCAATTGCGATAATTAAAATACAATGAAAAGCATTGCAATAAAATGAAGCATAAAACGAAGCAATAGAGCATATCAGTGTAATGGTATGAGAAGGACACAGTGGAACAAAAGGAATGTCAATTGGTAATAACGGTTTTAAAAGACTACAGCCTTTTAGCTTTTGAAGTAACAATGAACAACAAATGGAAAAATTACTTTCTGTCTATACGCGTCCTTCTTCCTTTCGTTAGATCATGGCGCAAAGTTCCAGTTGCTAGGATAGAGTTTAGTAGGTAGTGTATTGGCCTACTAGACGTGAGGCCACGGTTCAAATCCCATGTCAGACATCTTCAAATCTGAGAGTAAATAAAATTCCATAAAAAGTCTCACAAAAATCTGTCGCTCGGAGGATCCGCCACACTCAACATGGATTGTATGAGAATCTAGGACGTAATCCTAACTGAATAGTTGTACTGACCAATTATGTATGTATGTATGTATGTATGTATGTATGTATGTATGTATGTATATGTATGTATGTATGTATGTATGTATGTATGTATGTATGTTACGTATGTATGTCTGTATTTTTGCTAAAAATATGTACCTTTCCTGGACTTCAAGCCATAAGTTTTGTTATGCAAGTTTTTATTTCTTATTGTGCAGCTTGTAACAGGAATACTGAGTTCATTTTTAAAACCATTTGATGACACGTGTAAAGTTTATAACAAAATGTTTCGCATTCCAGGCAATTTTGCTTGCAGATTATTTTTTCCTTTGATATTGTCTTCATTTTTTTTCGAAAATATTCATTATTTTAACCCACCGTAGCTTTTAATTCATTTCCATACATTTTCTCTTGTTCACGCCAATTTGTTGTGGTGATTGCGTATACGCTCAGGTGTATGTGTATGTGTATGTGTGTGAGTATGTTTATCACATAAAAGAGTCCTTTGTGGTTTAATAACTCTTTTACGTTTTATTTATACTCTTACCATCCAATTGGACACAGTTTTCGTATACGTCCTCCTGCACGTTTTCATTTTCGTTCTGTATTCTCACACTCTATCACACTTATGGAACATTTGCAATTTCCAAGGCCTGATTGCGTGAATGTCTGTAAGTGCACACAGCCATATGCACATGCCATAAAAATATATATACGGAGTGCGTAGAGTAACTGTTTTAAATTTTAAGTGAGAATATGTGACATTTTCGTTTTTTTTTTTGTTGTTGTTGTTGGTTTTCTCACAACAGCTTTAGCAATGCCTGTTGTTGTTGTTGTGTTTACAATAAATAAATTTCACTTTTTTTTGTGTTCACATAAAAATCCTTACATATTTATGTGTGTATGTGTGTTTTTATCAAAAAGAGCCTATAGTTGTGGACATATGCGTGTATGTGAGAGTGCATACGTTTCTCTAGTTTAAGTAAATAAACAATCAAACAAACAAGTCTTCTTTGCTGGTGTGGTTATTTTTAAATTGTTGGCTCTTCAGGGGTTTTTTTTTGTGTGTGTGCGTTAGTATGTCTGTGTATTTAAAAGTCTTTTGGTCATAATATTTAAATGATTGTTGTAAAGTGTCACAGCACGGTTTGCTGTACATTTGGATATTCGTTCTCCCATTGCCATTGCTGGACTGGTTGTTTACGATGTTATGGTTGTTGTTTGTTATTTTCCATGTCTCAAGTGTGTTTTTTTGGCCAAAGTGATGAGAATGATCTTCTTCGTGGTGTTTTTGTTAATATTTTTGTTTTGATTTATTTGTGTTTTGTTTTTGTTGTTGCTACAGTCCAGTCCAATTGTAAACAATTAATAAACAGTAACGGTTGTTGGTTTTTTTCTTTTTTGTCACCACCTTTCATGGTATGAACGGGGGTATGAAAATTATTCACACTCCTTTGAAGTAAAATGAAATGAAATAATTATACGAACACTTATGGCTATCAACTGCAGCATATCCCAGGCAACATTTAAATGAATGTTAACATTTCTCATCATTGTTGAAGTACAAGGAGGTTGGCTGGGATTTGAAGAATTTTTTTTAACTAAAAATTGAACTTTTTTATGGCCTCTACTAATTGTATTGTTACATACATATGTACATACAGT
>QOCX01000041.1:659647-680288 GCA_005959815.1 Sarcophaga bullata | reverse complement strand
AAAAAAAATCTTACATTAAAAAATATATACGTTAATAAATTACCGTTATTTTTATTTTAAAATTTTTTCATTTTAGTTTCTAAAATTAAAACAAAAGAAAAAATTAAGTGGTAAAAGTTGAGTTTGATTCTCATTAAAATTGTATCCTTAGTGTACAGTTTCTTTTGACTCGCACTGCAATTGGTCATTGCTACCTTTCAGTCAAGATTACAGCCCAGATTCTCACACCACCTATGTTGTGTGTATTAATTTTATACATGAGTGGTGGGACCTACTGCTTAAAGTCGATTCCGAACAACAGTTTTTTTTATGGCAATTTTATTTACTTTCGCAGTTTTTGCCAGAAATCTGCTGAGAGTACGTCGCCGAGGAATATTATTTCGCATTTCATTTTGATGGAGATGTCTGACCTGATGTTTGAGTCGTAGACTCACGTTTAATAAGCCATGATGGAAATCCTTGAGAAATATCAGAAAAAAGTTGCAACATTCCTTGAATATCACCAGTTGAGCGTTAAATGCATTGTAAATGTTATTGAGAAACGCAAGAATCAACTCTTTTACAACTCTACTCCCCGTTCAGTTTCATTCTGTACACCTTTTAGGAAAACGTCAACCAAGAAGTATCAAAAATATTTTTATATTTTGACTCGTTTGATGGTATTCTCTTTACAAAATTTCTTTGATTGTAAATGTTTGACCACACAATATCTTATCATTTATTTCATTTGACCATATTTTTCAATTGTTAATGCCACCATCATGTTGTAGTATGTATAAGTGTGTGTGTGTGTATAAGAAATGTCATCTCTCACACACAGTGTGTGCTTGCAATGATGCTGTGCAGGGTCTTAAAGTATTTGGAGAAGCATTCTGCTGTTGTTGATGTCTAATTTGGCCTCCTTTAAAAAAACCAATTTTTTTTTTGTCATTTTTAATAATTTTTCTTGTTTTTAATTGTTGCTACTGCTGCCTTTTACTAGACACTTCATATAATATTTAATTAAAAAGTAAATTCTGTCTTGTTTTTGTTTCAATTTTTCATTTTTTTTCTCTTTTTTAATGCCATTTGTCGCGTCTTTTTGTATGATGTTTTGCAAAAATACAAAAAAGAGTGGGTAGAAGGGAATGAAATGAAATAAAATGAGACAGAAAAGAAAAGAAAAGAAACAACATTCTATTAAATTGTGTAAGAAAAACATTAATAATCTGATTTTATTTTATTTTTTTTTTTTTTCCATTTTGATTTAAACAAACATCTTCCATATGACGTTACAATTACAATCATTCATTAGGGCGGTACATATTGTAAAAGAAAAATTTTTCTTTAAAGAAAAAATTCGAAATCCTATGCAATTTGCATGACAACATCATACCATCAGTGGCTTTCGATTGCAATAAATGTCTGCTATCATCTCATCCATGGGTTCATCTGTTTCTAGTCCCAAGCTGAATATTTCATATCCTTTAGTCAAGATTACAACCTAGTCCCTTACATGTTGTTCCTATGTTGTGTGTATTAGTTTTAAACATGAGTAGTTGGGCCTACTGTTTAAAGTCGATTCCGAACAACAGTTTTTTAATGCAATTTTATTTAGTTTTGCAGTTATTGCCAGAAATCTGCTGAGAGGAAGTCGCCGCGGAAATATTATTTCGCATTTCATTTTGATGGAGATGTCTATCCTGGGGTTTGAGTCGTGGGTTCACGTTTAATAAGCCACTAGTCCCAAGCTTATAATTTGATTTCCACATTACATTCGTACGTATCTTATAGGCCTTTCTATGGTAACGGTACCTTAACTATTCAAATTTACATGTTTAATCTCTCTATGCCGTATGGCATGTATATCAGTAGAGTCGTTTGACACGTTGTTTTGTAAAAGAGGCTTTTGACAGCTTTTGTTTACGTTCGCAAGATGCAGATTACAAAAGTAAAGGGTGGGCCATTTAAAAGTTTCAATTTAAAAATGCAAGAAAACAAAAACGATTTGAAATATTTTGTTAGGAAGTATGATTGTTCCGATTGGAATTGGAATACCATTTCATTCTATATGACTGCAGCGGCTGGCCTCACAATACCTCATTCGATCGGACCCGTTTTATTGCACTTTTTCGAGCATATGGGGTCCTATCTCAGCAATGGCATCGTAAATGTTGGCATGCAAATGCTCAATTGTCTCTGGTTTATTGGCATACAACTTTTTTTTTAATTGCCGGCCCACAGAAAGTAGACCAATGATGTCAAATCTTAGATTCTTAACTGCCAATTGACTTCACCATTTCAATTAATTAAACGGCCATCAAAAGTTTGACGCAATAAATCAATTGCGGCATGAGATGTGTGGCTATTTGCATCATCCTGTTGAAATCAAACATCGTTCACATCAATATTATGAAGAAAGGTTAAAAAAAAATTTGTTATCAAGGTGCAATATGTATTGCCATTGATCGTAATGCTTGTGCCGTCTGTATCAATGATGTCACCATTTTATTCAAAGTATTTGAGTTGCGGTTTGGACTATGTGCTCGTGTGTTATATGTCAACACACTATCTACTAGACTATGGTAGATATGTCTTCACATTTTTCCTCATATTAGTGTGGCTTTCAATATTCATCACATTCATCACAGTGTGCATAGGCTCTTTTAAGATATGATTGAAGATGATATCTCCTTGGTAGCGCTTAACATGTTGCAATTTGAAGTGTGTTAGTTGCTTATTAGAGGCATCTATCTGTTTCTGTTTCTGGCAAATCTATTTGATTCAGTTTCCTTGATTTCTTCCAGTTCAGTTGAAACAATTATTTGCAACGGTTTGGTTTGTTAAACCGCCCTATTGCCCTCTATTGTCCAGCCATCATTTTGACCATCCGTTGACAATAAATTCCGGCAAATAAAATTAGTTGTTCGTTGAAAACTAAAAACTAAAAAAAAATGGAAAAGGGAGGAAAGAAACATGAAAAGAAAGAATTTGTACAGGCAGTGCAAATATTAAATACAGAAAGTGCCCTCACATTTGTTTCACTGTTTGGTACTGTCACTATTTTATAGTGGTACAATATTCATAAATTCATTTCATTTAGTACTTCTTGTCTGTTAAAATAAATGTTTTTTCTTTTTTTTTTTCTTTACAAAAACAAAAAAGGAAAAAAATTTAATTTTTTTTTCAGCTATTTTTGGTTGCATTTATTACGAGAATTTTTTAGCCGTTTTTTCTTTCTTTTAGTTGTAGTTGTTGTAAGCAGAGTCATAGTCAGTCAGTATTTTATTATTTCATTTCATTTGAATTGAGTCTATTTGAGTTTTTGTTGTTTTGTTGTTGTTGTTGTTGTTGTTTGTTTTTTTGGTGTCTGTTTTTAGTATTTTTTAACCTCCTCCTCCATATTTTGTACTCATTCTGTCAAATTATTTTATTGTCAAATTGCAGGCAGTAGCAGCAGCAGCTAAGAGAGTTCACTGCATATTTATTGTATTTGTATATGCATATGTATATGATATGTATGTATTTGTGTGTATATATTTTTTATATATTTATTCATTGTCCGTCCGTCCGTCCATACAACAAATATATATTCACTCACCATATTATTACATGAATTTTCATATTCATATGGCGATATGATAAATATTTTCTACTGCAACAATTCATTTCTATTTTTTTTCTCTTTCTTTCTTTTTTGCATTTTCATTTTCATTTTCGTTTCATTTCGTTACGCTTTTATTTTGCTTTTTTAGCCAACAATAATAATATTTTTTTTTGTTTTTGTTTTTTTGCTCTTTTCTTTGTGTTTTTATTTTTATTGCTTTACATTTTTCATATTTATGGGTGCCACGATCCTTTTGTTCTTTCATCTTATTTGCATAATTATAAAGGATTTTTGATTTGGCTGCCACTGCTGCCACAGCCACTGACCATCGAGCCAGTTCACTTCCATTCAGCCCTTGATTATTACAACCCCCTCTTTTTTTATTTTGTTTTTCATACACTTTTTAATAATTTTTTTCGTTTTCTTTGTTTTCTTTTTTTTTTTTGAGTTGATTTACTGTTGCAAGGTGCTAGTGATGCAGGGCAAATGTATATCACATGTATGTATGCATGGATGTATGTATGCATGTGCATATGATAATTGTTAAATCAACTTGAAACACTTTAAGTTTTAAATAAAATCTAGGAAAAACCACAGTAAATGCAAAGACAAATTTATTACTTTTCTTTCACTCTTACTCTATCTCTCTCTCTTTTCACCCCCCAGCAAAAATAATCGAAAACGTGTAGCCTACAATAAGCTTAGAATAATTCAGCATTCATCAGAAGAAATATCTTTAAAATTGAATGCCCAAATTAGCCTAAACCAGGAAGAGTCCCCAGAGATGAAAGTTTATTTTTTTCAGTTTTTAGTCATAAACCCAGTAGTCTAGTAGGTTGTGTGTTGGATATGAGTTCTTAGTTCAAACCCCAGATATCTGGAAAAAACTAATTGATAAAAACTGTCTGTGGACGCTTTTCCTCTCCAGCAGACCTTCTGCAAAAGCTGTGAGAGTAAATAAAATTGCCATGAAAAGTTTCTCAAGCATCTGTCGTTTAATAAAATTAACACTCACAAAATGCGTGGTGTGAGCTACTAGGTTTATGTCTTGACTGAAGGGTTGCGATGGTCAAATAGTTAAGTACGTAAGGGATCTCAATTTCCATTTAAATAATTCATCCATTAAACCAACAACAACAAATATGAAATGATATAGTTTGATAGCGTCGCTGCTGAAGAAATAGAAAATACCTTGTGAGTTAATAAGCCAAGTTCATCACCATATTTAATGCAACAACCCAATACAATTCCACGAAGAAAATTTGTATCATCCTAGCACGTTCTTTAGTTATTGTTTAATGAAACTGAAGCAAAATATAGAAACAATAAAAAGAAGATAGGACATGTTGCAGACGCTTATGAAAAAAATATCGTCAAATTCTTTTGCATTAACTCGTGTTGACTCCAAACGTATACTTCTTTGAGTGGCCAATCTTTTTTAAATGTTTTCAAACTACAATGTCGTTGATTTCGTGTAGGTTGTCTAGCATTACCCAAGCTTTCATACACTTTTTCAAACCAGATGGAAATTTTTAGCGCCACAGAATTAGTATACAATACAGTACATACGATCGAAATTAGATGCAAAATTTGCGACAAGGTTGTTTTTACTGCCCATAACCATAATATTAGCATTGCCTGAGAAATTGAGAAGTTTACTAACAACCTTTGGACTCTTTTTTTCTTCGAATATAATCGCCATAGTCTAGTAGGAAGTGTGTTGGCTTATTAGACGTGAGGCCTAGGTCTAAACCCCAAGTCAGGCATATCTAACTAAACGAAAAAAAAACCGGTGACTTCATCTCAGCAGATTTCTGGCAAAAACTCTGAGAGAAAATCAAATTGCCATATGAAAAGTTTCTTCAAAATCAGTCGTTCAGAGTCGACTTTAAACTGTAGGTCTCGTCACACATGGGTGGTGTAAAAAGCTAGGTTGTAATCCCTACTAAAGGGTAGTAATGACCAATTATGTATGTATGTATGTATGTATATATGTATGTATGTATGTATGTATGTATTATTATTGTATTAAGTATTGGACGCAGTGGATTTTTCGACTTCCCTTATTGTACCAGAGGAGCACACATATTGCGCACGTATCCTAACATTTAAATACTGCAATTGAAAATCATACTTTTTCTCTGTGTGCACTAATCTTTTAGTCTAGAGTTAAGAGTCAAAAGTCGTTGGTTCAATGCCCGTTTGAGGCCCTGGTCTATTAACCATAGCGAACATGTCGTTGCTGCCCGGCTGAACTTCACAGTCTATGGGTAGAACGGCTTTTCATCAAGGCAATTTAGTTTAGTTTCATTCTGCCAACCAAATCTCGATCAGTTTCAGTTATTTGTACAGCAAATTATCATCAAATTCTTTCAACAACTCTTAGCCAATTTGTCTTAAAGGCAAACTAAAATAAAAGTTTTCCTTTGCATGTAGGGTGACTTCACTTTTGTTGCCTGTTTTTGTTTCTTACACTTGCAAGTGTTTCTGCTCAATTTACAATGAACAACAAGAACAACAAGAAAACAAAAACAATATTTTTAGGCCTCCTGCTAATTGCCATCGTTAACACTTAGTCAAGCATAAACAATTGGCCAAAAAGTAAATTTTTTTTTTGGTTTTTTTTGTTTTTGTTTTTGAAATAATTTTTTTATAAGAAACACATGTGCGTTGTTGCACTAAACGTTTGCAGTTTCAGAAAATGTTGATTGCTTTGGACCGTGTTGGTTTTCTTTAAAAAAAATTTTTTTAATTTTTTTTTTCGTTTTTTTTTGAAGCAATTAACGTTTCAAATAATGAATTTTTAATTATTGGCAATTAGTTGTAAAATTTGTTAAAAAAGAACACATACAGGCACATATACAGGCACATGAATGCACTTCATTAGTACAAGGCGTTTGAAGTCAAACGATTGGTGGTAAGAATTTAATAATTGCACGACAAAATGAAGTGTCAAATTAAATTGAATTAATTTATTGCTTAAAACAGAATTTACAACAACAATAAATAATAAATAAATAATACATAAAATTCTATGGAAGCTTTGTGAATACTAATCATTATTTATCGAGTAGAATTATGACAGATTAATGCTAAGAGAAGAAACAAGATTTTGTGAAAGCTTAGATCGTCATTTGGCTAAGAATATCTTAAACGATCTCTGACGTAATAGATCACGTTTCTCTTTATCACCAACAACTTTTCTCAACAGTTTCCCAATCGTATTTCCATTTCTTTTCATATAAAATGCCTGTGTATGAATAGAGCCCATTCCCTATCCGTGACAAATCGTATATGCCAGCATAGGAAAAAGTGCTGAAGTACATTCCTTCCATTCAACATTCAGTCAGTCATTCAGTCTTTAAACATTGCAAAACCAAAACAGTGCCATAAAAATTGTTGTTTTTTGTTTTTCTTTCAATTTTTATTTCCCTAATTCGTTACAGTTCTACTTTAAAAGGGTTCACAAGAAGAAAGGCAAACCAATAAAGTTTTGCCAGCCAGTAAAGCCTTATGCTGTTAAAGATTTTCCGTCAAATTTTTCTTGAAAGGAAATTTCGAAAAGCAATTGTATTGTGTGTCAAGTGGCCGAAGTAAATTTCCTTTTAACACCTGACCATAAAAATGACCATCAAAAGGTGTTTTTCAATAGAAGAATGAGCCAAGAAAACCTTTAAAAGTTTGTTCTTATGGCTGCTGCTTCTCTCTCTCTTTCTCTCTCAATCATGCTACATGCATACGTACATACAGACATCGTTCGAATAGTGGCAAAAGCCATAAATATTCTATATATGCATAGTATTGTTGTTGTTGTTGTTGTTGTTGTTGTTGTTATTGTTATTGCATTTGTGTATTGACTGGAAAATATAATAAAAAAAAATTGATTTTCTTTTTTTATTTGCTTCCTCCTTTGTTTTCTTTACTTTTATTTCATTTTCTCTTAAGGAAAAAGAGAAAAAAAATGATAAAGGAAAGGAAAATCATATTTTCCGAAAGTGTCATGGTATTACACAACCAGAAACAACAACTTAAAGACTTTGTCAAGTGTTTGTTAGTGGTAAGTGTAGGTGTGTTTAGGTGTATGTATGTATGTATGTGGCTGTGTACTTACATGATATTGCCTGGAGTTTAAGGAAACTTAAATGGAATTTAAACTGACAAATATTTTGAGAACCAAAAGGAAAAAAACAGAAATGCAAGGATATTTGAAAGTTTTTTTGATGTCTTAACAAATACTCATACATACGGGCCATGTTTACTTAGTACATGACATAAGAAATTTTTTTTTTAATAAATTGTTAACAACAATACAGCACTATGGTACCCAGGCACTTCAACAAACATGTCACATGAAACTCAGCATAGTGTATGTGCGCCTGCCAAAGGGTCCAATGGGACTTCTCTGGTTTTCGTCTTAGCATAGCATGCCACCATATACGAACAAATTTAAAAATTAAATCCTTTGCCAGATAAATTCACATTTTCCTTTGGTTTGCAACGCCTGTTACTGCTGCCGTAAACCACTGTCTTCCCGAGATCGTACGTAATAAAGGCCGTTTCTTAATAAATAAACAGTAAATGATGCTTGAGTGAAAGGGACAGCTAATTGAACTCTAGGTTTGCTAATGGTCTAAACCCAGCTTAAGCAAGGGAACTGGCAATACTGGCAAAGGAATTGGCAATAAATATATCGGGAATACATGTTCTGAGATATTCTTACACCAAGTTCAAACATCTATGCTCGAGAATGCCTTCCAATGTTTTCAAAAGATTTATCTTTGCTTTAACAGGATGGATGTGTTTGTTCTACAGAAGTACGCCACCAATTTCTCACTGCATTTGAATGTCTTACAATTTTTTAACGGTCTCGGGCGTAATAGTGCAAAACACATACTGTCTTGGGCATCTTTCCAATGCCAAGGACTTCTTCGTCAGACCTTCAGATGCATCGAATTCCCCATAGATTCCGTTCGAAGTCAGTTTCTTTGTATCGTTAACAGTTTTCATAAGGCTTTTCTGAATCGATTTCAATTTCTTTCCTATAATTTTCGCTTCACTGTACGAAAATTTTGAATAAACGCTGGAAAAATTTGAAATCCCTGATCGTTGTCTTTTGAAGTCACTTAAAACTGCACTCTTTATTCATGTACTAAGCACGATAATTTTTTTGTTCATAGAAGATGCATGAAGATGGTTGTATAAAGACCGTATCGAATAAAAGTTTATTGCTCTCAGACCAACAAGTACTGGCATAAGGTATGCTTAACGCATTAAAGAAATTCTCGTAATTCTAAAACGGCCCTCGAGGGGTAATGCCTTCGAGACTCCAACTTATCCTGGGACAAGGAGGAGTCCTGCTCTATTGCCAGGCTTACTTGGCCCGCGATGGATAGAAAGACTTGATCGTAACATCATCTCGATCATAGTAGCCACGTGGAAGACAGTCTCATTTAACGATTTTCTGCCGAGGATGGAGATCCTCTGAGGAAGAGGAGTTATCCATTTATTTGATTATTTGACTCTCCAATAATTGTCAGCTTGATGAAGCTATCATCCATTAAAGTCAAGGATATAGCTTCGTTTGTCAAACTATCAGGCTGGTTTTCCTGCGTAGGATAGTCTCGTGCTTTTAAAGTGCAGCCCTTGAGCTGACCAACTTTTGCTTCTTCCCTGCTTTGGAAGAACTCGGTCAGTACAGAGACTGCGTTCACCTGTGGCCTCACAACAGGCCACTATGCTTGTTTAAGCGAGCTTTTGGTATTAAAGCTACCACTCTGACCTAACCTAACCTAAAAGAGAACTAAGATCCCAATATTCAACTTCAGACTCTAATACGACTATGCGACATGGAATGTCAGCCGTTGTCTAAGCATAATATGGGTACCTTTTGTATTTCTACTTCTGTAAGTGATGGCCGATAGCACAACTTAAGAAAATCTTGAGGAAATATTACAAGAACTGCCCTAGATTTAAAACCTCGAAGTCGAAGACATATGACATACACACATTGAGAAGGCAGATGGATAAGAGAAAGGGAACGGCAGTATGTAAATAATATGAAATGAAATATAAGAGGTTGGTGTTAAGATAGCTTAAAGACACTTAGTACTGGCCATATGAGCCTTGAATGAAAAAATTAAACAACATTAACGGTACTCCTTTTAAGGGCTTAAAATCGCCTCTCTAGAGAACCTTTTCTATTTGAATTATAAATTTCTGTTGACACTTTGTACGAATAGATCCACTGTGCTTATTTAACTTTAAATAAAAAAGAATGAATATGAGAGAGTGAAAGGGAGAGAGAGAGAGGGAGAGAGAGAGAGATAGAGAGTGAGAAAAGAGAGTAAAAATTCAAAACTTGTAATAAATAATGGAATTGTTTAAAATAAATTTGTGAAGAAACTTGTAAAAAAATAACTTGATTTTGTTTAAAAATTTTTTATAAAAAAATTTAAAAACTTCGGTTGTTTTTTTTTTATTCACTTATTTGACTCATAATCATAATAACAACAATAACAACAATTAACTATTTTGTTTATATTTTTTTTTTTTGCGTTGCTATTTTTTTTTTTTCAATTTCAAGGTCATTATAAATTACAAATGCTAACAACAGACAGACCCTCGAAATAAAAACCCCTCCAAAAAAAAAAAAAAAAAAAAATACAAAAAAAAAAAACAAGAAGCACTTCAAGTTACTCAGTTTTTTGTTTGTGTTTTTTCTTCTTCTGTGCTGCTTTATTTTATTTGCTGATGTTGTCTGAATTTCATTTCAGTAAATGATGGCATAGAAAACCAACAACAACAAAAGCAACAACAACATACTAGAAACATTTTTTTTTTGTTTTTTTTTTTGTGCAAAATTCAAATTAATTTTTTTGTTTTTCTTGTTTTTTGTTGTTTTGTTTTGTTTTGTAAATGAAAACACCTCGAAATTGTATTAAAAAAGAAACGGTTTTTTAAAAGCGAATAATGATGGCAAAGCAAATCACGATATGAAAACAAGCCAAACACCCAAATAATGCTTCTTTTTTCCTGGTCTTTTTTTTTTTTTTTTTTCTAAGAGGCCAGATTCCCATCATTTAAAAATGAAATAAAAATTGTTAAAAATCTTAAATCTTCACTTAAGATAACAGCAATAACAACAACAACAAATAGAAACAAATAATATGTAACAGTAAACTTTCAAAATTTACAAACATTTTCTCCTTTTTTTTTCTTCGAAAAATATTTCTAAGATTATTACGTTACATTTACGCTAGTGCTGGTGGCTATTACGTTGCTAACATGTAAGCTTAGATCATTTATTTTCTCTTTAAATTTTTAATCAAAAATAGAAATCGAAATTCCTACACAGTTTTAAAAAACAGCTCAGGTTAATTAATTGAAATTAAAAAAAAAATTATAATTTAAACTTTCATAAGCGGTATATCGACAGGGTAAGGGCGGCAATAAATAATCAAAAATTACAGCAAAATTTGAAGACATTGAAAACGCTTCAGTTAAATGGATCATAAACAGAAGAATAGACTTTGAATTTGAAAATAAATTATTCCGGCAGTTTGATTACCTCTTACAACTGTGGCAGAAATCTAAATGAATTTGAATTCGTATAAGATATTAAAAATTTCCTTGAACGGTATTAAATGGCGCCTAAAAAATTATGTGTGTTCAGGCATTAAGCACCGATTAGCCAAACGTCCACACAACGCAGGAGGGAAAGTGCATTCGGTTTTACCACATGAAGAATAACGTAAATGCTTACCGAAGTTACATTACGGTTCGATAATCGCTCTCATTGCTTGTCATATTTTAAAAACGAACGAATGTTCCGTTATATTCGTGGACGTTTGGCAAACCGGAGCTTTATAGAAATTTGCACAATTTTCTTATTTATTAGTTAATTGGTCAGGTTTACAATCTAACTTCTCTTACCACGCATGTTGTGTTTGTTAATTGTAACCATGAGGTGCGAGACCTATGGTTTAAACTTTTCATTACAATTTTATTTTTCTCTCATACTTTTTGCCGAATAGCTGCTGAGAGAAAGTTACATTTCGTTTTGTTCAAAATATCTAAGCTGGAGTTCAGACGATTTGGTATGTAATTATCCAATACACTACCTGCTAGACTACGGTAACCTCAAAGGCTATTTTAATATAAAAAATCTTACTGAATGGCTACTAACAGATGAAGTGATAGATATTCATATCCACAGCTCCCAGAGTTCCTATCGACAACACCACAATAATATTATGGCTGGCCAAGCAATTGAAAAAAGAAAACGCTTCTTCCTTTTCAGATCGATGCACCGTAGTCTTGCTCATATACCTCGAACAATTATTTCTTACTTAATTGGTCATAGTAACTCTTTAGTCAGGATTACAACATAAATTCTGACATCTCCCGTGATGGATGTATTAAATTTTACCATGAGCGGCATGAGTTTAACATCGATTTCGAACGATAAATTAAAAAAAAAAAATTCATGCCTAGTTTGTTTTAATTTACAAAACAAAATGACAATAACAAAACACACACATCGTACGGTACACAGAATTTTTTCTTTTCATATTTCGTTGTGTTCGAGCTCAGGTTTAAGCCACCAACTGAGACAACAAAATGATCTATGCCTGGTGTCATGTGTGATATAGTTACAGTTGTATATTAAATTACACATATTTCTTGTTGTTGTCGGTTATTATTGGTGAAGCCTTGGTCAATTCTAATTAAAATATCTTCAAAACAACTTTCTACGAGAAACTTTCAAGGTGAAAGATTATTAACAAAAACAAAAACAAAAACAAAGAAATATACAAAGCATTAGTCATGCATTTATATGTAGAAGTGGAAGTATAATGAAGTCATTAATTAATTCGTCTTTTTAAAATGTTAATATTACAGCAACTAGACTTTATTGCTGGCCAATATTAGCAATTTCATTGGATATCAATTTATTGTTATTTCTACATAATTATACAATAAAACAAAAACAATAAATTAAATGTAAAAAATGAAAACAAAAACCAAGTTTAACTTTAACTTTATTAGACCAGGTTGCCCTTTACCTTGCTGACCCACATTTTATGCAAAAAAAAAAAAAAACAAAACAAAGCAAAATAAAAACACTTTCAAAGTTTACATGTATAATTTAGTTTTTTTTCGTTTTTTGTTTTTTGTTATTGTTTTTTATAATAAATCCACCAATAACAATAATATACAGCACTTGGCATACAACAACTACAATATGGATGAGTACCCTATAACCAGAAAATAAAGAAACAAAACCTAGCCAAGCTAAGTCAATTGAATCAAGTTAGACCAACGCTATGAAATTAAAAATTCACAAACAAAAAAATTTATTAAAAAACCATAAAATTTGTAAAAAAAAAAAACTCGAACAAATACTTGATATTTGCTGGCATTTGAAATTTCAAAAAAAAAATGTACAGTGACGCCTCTAAGTATCTACCCGGCCATGTATGCAAGTGTGTAGCATACATGTTTCAGTCTGATTTTTAAAGTTTCAGTATGTGTAAACAAAATTCAGGTATTAACGCAGCATTAAAAACGTAACGAAATGTAAATTTAATTTTTTTTTTTAATTTGAATTCAAAAAAAAAAAATTTTTTTTTAGCATAAAAGACCTTCGTTAAGGCAAAAACACGATGGAAAAAATATACGCAAAAACCATAGAAGTTATAGACGCTTAAACTTATAAATACACACACACACACACACATGCATAAAATACTCGAATACTCGTACAACCTTAATTTGTTGTAAAACTTTATTTTACAACCGAAAACCAAACTAATTAGCATATGGAGAGAGAAGCTTCATCATCGTTTATTTCGAATAAAAAAAAAAACAAAAACTTATACGGTATTATACTGGTATCAAGAAAAAAAACAGAGAGCGATATACAGTGAGGCACAAAAGTAAACATATAGGAGACAATGATATGTAGTTGACGGTGTACAAAGCAGCTCTTCCCTTCTCATATTATTTCTTTGCTTTTCCAAGCATTTATAGGTGGTCTAGGATCATGCCATTTATTGTTGCTTTGTTACAATACACGGTATGTGGCACTGTTTTATATTCCTAAGGCGATTGTTTTTGATCTTAGTTGTTAAAAACGAAATCCATGTTGAAAATGTTTCATCTTTTATCAGCTTCCCACGTTACTCAACTTAATTGATCATTACAATCCTTTAGTCAAGATTACAACCAAGCATCTCACACCACTCAAAAGTAACGGGACCTACAGTCTAAAGTCGACTTAGAAGGCCAGCTTTTTCAGACACTTTTCATGGGAGAAATTTTGAAAAAATTGCTGAAAGTCGGAATTTTGACCACGAGAGGAAAAAAACACTACCTTAAAGGGTAATGGCGTCTACCAGTCTCAATTTATAGAATTTTCAGCTCAGAAATAAACCGAATTCGTAGTTTTAAAAAAAAAATATTTTAAATTAACTCATATGCCTAGCTAGCTTTACCAAACTCATCTATAATAGTGGTAACATAAATGACCATCTTTAGTTGTTGTTGTTGTTGTTGTAACAGCTTTACTTCTGTGATATAACTTACTGGATTGACAATCCTAGCTTATATCGGATCGTTCTAGAACGTAGATCCAATTGTTGCGAACTACCTTTCGTAATGAACTACGGCTGTCTGGATAAAAATGCATGTTAGGCGTTGTGTAGTAGGTAGTGTGTTGGCTTATTAGGCGAAAGGCCAGGGCTCGAATCCCCGGTCAGACATCAAAAAAGAAATATAAAAAAAATATTTCTTCGGCGACTTCCTCTCGCAGATTTCTGGCAAAAACTCTGAGAGTAAATAAAATTGCCATGAAAAGTTTCTCAAAAAAATCTGTCGTTCGGAGTCGACTTTAAACTGTAGGTCCCGCCACTCATGTATAAAATTAGCACACACAACATAAGTGGTGTGAGAAGCTAGGCCGTAATCCTGACTGAAGGGTTGTAATGGCCAATTATGTATGTATGTAGCGCGTTGTGTAAGCGTGATGGTGATAAATATTCTTCAAAGCGCATAAAATTGTTAACGTTGAGGTTAATCTAGAAACTTGGAAATCTTCGCTTTAAGGAAACTTGAATCCAAAATATGATATGAATATGATGCTTTACATTTGCTTGCCACTGTATTAAAAGTATTCAACAAAAGGTTATACCATATGTATGGTATGCTATGATACGGTATTTTTTTGAAAGTGTAAGAGATACAGGCAGCCAATACAGTCAGTCCATCTATCAGTCAGTTGTTAGAGACATACAGACAGACAGATAGACATACAGACAGACAGGCCCAATGATTATTCTGCTTTCATCGCATAAAATGTATGTTTGTGTGTCAGTAGAGTGTATAGAGTGATACCCTCTCTCTCTCTTTCTTCTTCTGCCTGTTTTAACGCGTTCCATATCCATTTTAATTTCATTTTGAAAAATTTTTAATAATTTTACAATTAATTTTAACATAAATTTTCTTCTTCTTTTCTTTTTATTACTATTGTGCTGACTAACTGACTGACTGACTGACTGACTGATAGTGAAACATGTAAACGATTCAGAGCAACTAACTAAACAACCAAATGGCCAAACGGCCATTCATTAATCGACTGAGTTGAATAATTAATGCCATGGGTTTTCAAAAATTTATTTTCAGTTTTTTCTGTTTTTTTTTTCTGTGTTTTGTTTCGTTTTACAAGATTAAAAAGTAACATGTTTTGTTTGTTTGTTTGTTTGTGTCTAAGAGTCTAATAAAATATAAATTAATTAATTTAATATGACAAATAATTTTTTAATCTGTAATACATGAATACATTCATGCTGACGATACTAACGATGGTGATGATGATGCACGTTCACATTGATTTTAGAATTTAATTGTAATTGTTAATGAATTTGAATTTGAATTTAAAACGAATAATTTTGTATTTTTGGTTAATTGGTGTAACGTATATTATTGTTATAATCCGTTACACTGCAACTAATTAACTAATTAGACGTGCTAAGCTATTTTAATGGGGCACACCAATATTTGAAATAAAATTGTTGCATGAAAGTCGATCGAATTTTATCTTTAACAGCACGAAAATAAGAAAATGATTTCCACGGCATACAGGTCATGCACCCCGATATTTAGAAATAAAAAAATCATAAAAAAAACCTTCTCCATAAACAATTAAACAATGTCAATGGAATTAAAAAATATACTCTTAATAATATCACAATGAAGTAACATCATAGGTGTGAAACTTGGATGAGGTTGGAGGCATGGCTTACCATACACCATTTGAGTCAAAGACTCTCCTCATACTCGCTGTTTGCATGACTTTAAAAGCAAAGAAATTTCAACATTATTGCTTGCCAGAATCAATCGAGTATTCTAAAACATATTCTGAAGAATAGCATCTGATACAATGCCTAGGTGAATAGAATAACCAGGCAAAAGCAATAAAAATTATAGGAAAACTCTGCTTATAATGAGAAAAATATTGAAATTTTCTTCAAATTACATCATTTTATTAGGGGACATCATTGTTGTTGAACTTATCAGCATAATCTTTGTAAGCGACTGCTCAACAACAGCACCAATACTCGTATAATACTCGAAGAATAACGTATAAGGTTCGATTCATAATCCCCTAAAATGATGCCAATACTCCATCATCATCCATCATGCATCCATCACCAGCCATTTCGCAAATCAGAGTTTAGCGGAAAAAAAAAATTGAAATCTATAACGAACGAAATTACAGTGAAAGTGTTGAAGATGTCTGAAACAGAATAGCTTCAGTCAGCATTAGACCTAGCTTCTCACACCACTTATGTTGGATGCGTTAATTTTATACATGAGTAGCGAGACTTAAAGTTTAAAGTCGACTCCGAACGGCAATTTTATTTACTCTCAGAGTTTCTGCCAGAAATCTGCTGAGAGGAAGTCGCCGAAGAAATATTATTTCCTATTTCGTTTTTGATGTCTGATCAGGGACTTGAACCGTGGCCTTTCGTCCAATAAGCGAACACACTGCCTACTAGACTACGGCGACTACAACATCATTTTTGTGAGCGACAGCTCAACAACAGCTCCAATACTCGTATATGTTTCAAAGAATAATGACTAAGTTGGATCCATAATCCCCTAAAAAAAATTGAAATCTATAACGATCGAAATTACAATAAAAGTGTTGAAGATGCCTGAAGCAGAATAGCTTAACAGAATGGCTTAAAAAATTGCTCTTAAACAGTACATGCGAGAGAGTATGAATAAATTTTGAACCGACAAGCAACTCTTACTCAATTGGTCAATACACCTCTTTAGCCAGGATTACAACCTAGCTTCTCCCGCCACCCGCATTGTACATGTTATTCTTTATCCATAAGTGGCGGAACGTACAGTTTAAAGACGACTTCAAATGCTAGATTTTTGAAACACTTTTCATGACTAATTTGATTTTACTGTCGATAGTTTTTGCCAGAGATTGTCGCCAAAGAAATTTTGTCTGAGATGTCTAAGCTGAGGTAAGAATGACAGCCTCAAGGCTAATAAGTCAACACACGACGTGCTAAATTTCAAGAGATTATTCACCGTAATAAACTAACTACCCAGAGAAAACTGAACTGAAAGAGAAAACTAAATAAACTTCAGATATCTAGGAAACAGAGGTTTGTGCCCACATTGAACTCACTTAGTCAGAACCAACTTCAGCATCTAACTTTCTGGAGTCACTTATTCTTGGCAGTTGTTTTCTTTTTATGGACCAGCCACATTTGTTGCCTTTATGAACCATTTAGTCCGACCCACTTCAGATTAGTCTGCAATGCATAAGAATTCTTTCAGTTTGTTGAACTTGTAAGCACAATTTTTCCTTCTTTCTTAATGTATGCCTAAGACATGTCGCGAATTATATACAATAGAGTTCGAAAATAATTTAATTTTTACACAGTTTTCCTTGGCATTGTAGTGGATAGACACAAGATCTATAAAAAATGGTTAAACTCAGGTATAGTGATGTTAACAGATGCCACGAATACAAAAACAAATCCTTTGTGTTTTAAGATCCCACAGTATTTTGGTTTTGTTTTTTTTATAATCAAATCTTCGTCATGCCATATCAAACAATAATAAAATTTTTAAATCGTATATGAAAACATCACAAGAATGTTACTTATGATAACAAAATATTGAATTGCAATCGATGGCATACCTTCCCTTAATTTTCTATAGAATTTAATGCGGCAAAAGAGAGAAAAAAAAAAAAAGATTCTAACTGTTCAATAAAAATATTTTCGTTTAACTGTGTATGAACTAGAAAAGGTGTGGATACTTGTTTTCTAAGCCTTAATATGGTCAAGAAAATGTATCTTCCTTCTTGTTCTTTATGCTGTTTTGTTTTGTATTTTTTTTCTTCTCCTTTTTGCCGGCCTAAGCTAAGATGCTTAGGAAAAAGACAAGAAAGGAAAGAATTCAACATGTTGGTAGAAAAGGAATGTAATTTGACCATATTTACCGCATAATATCTACTTAAACGTTGTTGTAGTTGTTGTTTTTTTATTTATTTTTATTTTTTTATTAACAAAATGTAGCTAAGGAAAGCAGGCCTTTAAAGCAAAGTAAAGAAAAAAAAACTTGCCTTCTAGACAAGATTTTTATCAGTTGGATAAAGATTCTTAAAAACGAAGAGAAAGAAAATTTTTAAAACAAACAAAAACAAAAAATCTCTAAGCAAACAAACAACAACAAAATATAAATAATCTTTATTTTAAAATAAAAAATTTTTTAATTTTTTTAACAAATTTAAAGGAAAATTACACACTCTTTACACAAAAAAGATTACAAACACAGAAGTAAGAGTCAACAAAAAAAAAAAAAATTAAAACAAAACTAAATAAACAACAAATAAAATCAACAAAAATCAATAGAAATTCCCAAAAACTATGGTCAAAATTACCAAATGCCTTTAAAAGATAGAAAATCAAACCCAAAATATGTACACACGGGCGGGCAGAGTAACTTGGCTGATCACAATTTTTTTTTGTGTGTTTGTTTGTTTGTTTTTAGAATAAAAATAAATACAAATACCCTGTACTTTGTGCCTGTATAAATACTACAACACATACAAACCATACAAAACCTAACAGTGATGAGCAAAATTATAGCAAAAATATTTTTTTTCTATTTGTTCATAAATCAAAGAGTTTTTATTGCTTATAAAAATAATGCTTTGCTATTTTTATGCTCCTTACTGCGTGTGCTTTTTATAAACAAAATAGTTTCCTTTTTTAAATGTATGCTTAGGCAAGGGAAAAATTATCGTTCGAAACCACTAACCAATTGGCCAATACAGATGGTTAGTTTAATGGTTGATTGTATATGCCTCTCCTAAAGGGTTACCCATCTGGAGATGTATTATTTGCAAAACTTTGTTTCTATTTAAAAAAATCAAAAGTATGTTCACAACATTGTTTGCTATGAGCCTCTAAGCCACTGAACTTTAGAATTTCAAAACAAAAGGTTCAAATGGGCGTGGCATTATATTTGAGGAGTGGCATATAGAGAAGTCTATAGAAGAGCGTCTATTATCAGCGTTATTTGTTAGATTTCAAAATCATTTTGAAAATGAAGTAAATAAGAGTGGGTACTGCATTACCCTGTAACTATTTGTATTATCTTCGTTTATTTAATTTTTTTTTTTGTTTTTTTTTTTGTCCACAATATTGTGCTTTTATTTTGGGTACACAAGAACTTATTTGTTGTTGTATGCTCTGTGTGGTATTTATCTAAAGGTGGGTTAACATCATCAATAAAAGTGGAGGGACATTACGTAACCACCAACCAACCAAACTATCCCTTTAAACCCTTTATCCATCCACCAAACAAACAATACCAACCTATAAAAATAGTACCGCTAGGGAATCCGTTATTCGTTAATTTTTATTTGAATTCGATAATTTGGCAAGTGCTACGCTAGTAAGTCCAATAGCAATTGGGTCGATCAATAAATGTTGGAAAAGTAAAATTTAAAACAATTTATGCAACTTGTAGGAGTAGAATATAATACAATGCATGAAGTAGCCTAATAACCGATTAACCTTAAACGGGACGAGGTTCTCAACTGGTGGTATTCGTTCATAATCAAATTAACACTTCTTTTAGAGGTTAATTAGTATATTATAAATGATCTTTGAACTCTTTCATTTGCGAACTCTCTTCTTTCTTTTTTCCTTTTAACGTTTGCAACCAACTATGCATTACTGATTAGATACATTCCCTAACCTCGTTAAAGACGACTAGGGTTTTGGTACATTTTTTTCGATTTTTTCTTAGTTTTTCACTGTCATTTGAAAATTTTTGAAATCAAATGAAAGATTAGTGTACTCTTAGTATGTTCTAGGACGATAGGGTTGCCAATGTTCATTTTGAATATGATTTAAGATTGTTTATACACTTTATATCTGAGGGTGGTGTGTCTGATTTTGCTGTGATTTTCCTTATCCACTGCTGAACCTCTGACGCTGGTCCAGAGCTTCTGAAACTAGCGTTATGGGAGGAGGGGTAATGTCTCTTATATTTGAGATTCAGAAAACAATATTTATTTTAAATTATATTTGAACCTGTAGTAATCTTCAAAGTCTTATAGGTTGTATATTGGCATAACAGATGCTATTCCATGATTCAATTCCCAGCTAAGACATCTCTGAATATGAAAAAATATCAGCAATCGCCTGTTAAAATCTCAGAGAATAAATAAAATTGTCAAGTTTCATGAAAATTAGTCGCTCGGAGTCGAGTTCTTTCACTCATGAATAAAATTAATACACACAACATGAGTAGTGGGAGAACATTGATAGTAATCCGAATCAATTACTAATTAAGTGTTCACACCAGGGGTGTGCTTATTTGTTCTCGGTTTTATCAATACACTACAGTTCTTCTGTACAGTAGTGATTAGTCTCACGTGTATCACTCTTTTATTCTTCTTTCTTTTATTAAACGGAAATTCAGCAAACAACATTAAGTTTTCCCATCCATCAT
>QOCX01000041.1:610327-659632 GCA_005959815.1 Sarcophaga bullata | reverse complement strand
CTATATGTCCATACAACTTCAATATCATGTTCGTCTACGATAGACGGTATCTCGAATTAGACACTAAAGCAACGAAATTAATTGGCTTTGAGTTGAAGAAATTGTATTCTAACCTTGCTTCTAAAATCAATGCAATTGAAGGTACACATCGAGCATTGATGTTCAACAGTCCTTAGTTCATAAGCTTATTTACGCAGCATTTGTTCAGTTTATTGGTCAAACCGAACTGTTTGGGAGAGAGAGCAAAGCACACTAAAACACTGTTTTGACAGGATAATGCAAGCTCCTGTAGAGAACAAGCCTTTGAAGGTCATCAGTAATATCGTAAGCTGTCTATAAGCCTACGCTTTTTACATGTAAAACAATGTGAACCTAGCAAATGAGTGGTTTTCGTTGTAGTGCATTTGGAAACCTACAAGTACGAAGATATTTTAGCCAATTTCCTGTTCAGACATATGCCTTTAGATTCTTGGGAAAAATGGTTTTAAAATGGAAAAAAAAACATACAGCCAGAGTATTGCTGCTTTAAATGATATTGAAATTTTATTTCTCAAAATTTCCCATCGACCCTATCACTGACAAATACCGAGGGAATGTTTAAAACTGTAGTACTCCTCAGTATCATAATCGAATATTTTGGTTGTTTTTTTTTCCTTCGGATTCCTATGAATTAAACTAATAAATGCCTTAGTATGGGTATACGTATGTGTGTGTGTGTGTGTGTGTATGTTATAGGAAAGAGAATGCATAGCTGATTGGCCATAAACGTACGTACACATGCTTGCATGTGCATGGTTTAGGGAAGTATGCCTAACAGGCTTCTACTTCACAAGAAGAAAAAAAAACGCTAAGCTGTGAGTAAGTGAGTAAGTAAGTGACTACACTTGCTATACGAAAAAGAAAAAAGAAAAAAACATTCCTTAGAACGATAATCTTTGCTATGAAATGCACATGTTATCGTTGTTGTTGTTGTTGTTCTTGTTGTGTTTTATGCCTTTAGTCTCCTTCTATTTAAGTTGACTCGCAATATTGCTGCTACAACCACAGCAACGGACAACATGTAGAGCCGAACTTTTGATTGCGAAATAGAGAAGAAAAATACAACAAAAACTTAAAAAAAAAAAGAAAAAGAACACAAAGAACAGTTATAAGATGCCTTAATAGTTAGTGGATAGTTTTGTTGTTGCTGCTGCTACTAAGAGATCCGTTGTTATTGGTATTAACAGTACAAATGCAACTGGTTTTTCGTATCAATACATAATAAAATTACAAAAAAAAAACAGAAAAAATGTTGCATACATATTCCCTGATGTTGTTGCAACAACATCAAGTGCAATAATCGCGTTATTCTTCGTGCTTAACAAAAAATAGAAAATACAACAACTACAACAGCAACTGCAGTTGCAACTGGAAAGCTTCCTTTACCACGCTTTAAAGTACGAAAATTTTTGAAACCAGACAACCCAGCCAATTCAATCGGGCTGCGGATGTTGTTATGGCTGGACAGCTAGAAATTGAAAACAACAACAACAAGAACAACAACAACAACTAGAAACAAATAACAAAAACTATACCTTTTATAGAAAACAATTGCTGTTGTTGTTGTTGTTGTCTGTTGTTGTTGTTGCCTATACAGTTGTAAATAGAAATAAGGGTACAGTGCACACATTTCCACGCTCGTGTAAGCATTACCAGCGTATCGCCACAATAACAAAAAAAAAAAAAAAAAAATNATTAAAACTGAATTGAATAATATTTTGAGAAGAAGAAGAACTTCTCTAGAAATGCAACTGAAAGAAGAAGAATTAGAAAAAAAACACCTTAAAACCTGCTTCTTCAGGGGGAAGTTGACTTCAATAGATTTGCCAACAACAGGTTGCAAGAAGAGATTTTCTTCTTTCTTTTTTTTTTCTTTCTTGCTTGCCAAATTTATTTCTTAAATGTGCAGTTGCATAGCAGTTCCTATACGAGGTGCTGGTTACACTTAAAGAAATTGGTTTTTCAATTAAAAATGCAAAATGTTGGATTTTTTGGTAATCATCGATCCATAGTGTTCACTAGTGTTCGTTCTCAATACGGACCGCTAACACCGCCAGTCAAAACTTCACAGCAAACAGAGATTTTATCGAAACGCATTGGACTCTTTTGGTTCTCATGTGCATTGTTATCGTACCAAATTCTCAAATTTTGTTACTCGCGTCTCTGTTTATCTTGAAATGAAACTCGTTGCTGAAGACGATTTTTTCCAAAGAAAATTAAGGTCAGTCTCCAACAGCTCTAGGATCCTGTCAGTTTACAAATATCGCTATCTATGATCATCCAGAGTAACTCAGTAAACCCGTCTAAATAATCTGACAACTAATCTGACAAATGCAGCTTCAATAAGATGGCTGTTGTCAACTGTCAAAGTTCAGAAATCCCTATTGGCAGACTCACAGGCATTTCAAATCTTTCTGTCTTTGTGATTTCATCTAAGATGGTGCGGTCTACCATGTCCTCTAGCAAATTGAAGGTCAAACGTTAAGGCCCTCTTGCAAATCACATCGCTTTTACGACGTAAGATGTGCGCAAGCAAGTCAAAGTTTATTCTTCCTAGTTCGCTGTTTATATTGTTCATATTGGCCGTGTCAAGTTGTTCATACGAGGGCACTGTTGCCAAATACTTCTATTCCTCTCTTGACTTCTTTTTTTTTACAAGCTATGATAAGCAGTTAAATTTAAAATCAATATGGGCTTTAGACCTTTGACCCTTATAGCCAAGAACATATGCTCCTTCAAAGTTTTTTTATTAAATTTTCTGCTGCTCCTAATTCTTTACCTATTGATATTTCTAATACCATGGTTGTATACAAATAGTAGTTGAAGGTTCTCAACTCGGAGTGGTGAAACAGTTAGAAATCCATATTACTGTCTACGGCATTGGAAGCAGAGTAGCTTTTGTAAACGTTGTTGTATGTGGACAAAGGGTTGCGAATGGATTTGGTTACAAAGTTCTTAAAGGCTATAGCCAGAAATCTGTTCGAAGGATAAGGAAGGATACAAATCCGAGGAATCAAGCCTCTGACTACGGCCTTGCAGAAAAAAAATTTAAGAAAAAATGGTTTTTAAGTCCCATCCAAAGGGAATCCATCCCAATCTAAATGATGGCCAGTTCTGAGGTGTAGCATATTCTAGTGAGAGCGTTCTGCAGCGATGCAAAGTAATGGCAGTCAGAAAAACACAGAGTCTGGCCTATAAGACGGGTGAAGAAGAACTGCATAAGAACTATTTTCTAAATATCTTTCAGTTGGTCTTTGCACTGATATAACAGAATATAACGACCTTATGTCTGAAAGCATGTTCCATACGTTGTTCGATCATAAAATAGAAATTCATTTTGAAACTAACCAGCAGCCGGATTCTGCATATCATTTCTTGGTAATCGGATTGTCCTTAGTCCTTGCCAGCAAAGTACGATACAAAAATGTTACGAAAAATTATCTTTCAATGTGTCTTGAATTCAAATCGTGCTGCATTTTTTTCATCTGAAGTCTCCGCAGTCTAATAAACAATGTGTTGGCCTCTTAGACATGAGACCGTGATGCAAACCCTAGTCAAGAGATCTCTAACAAAAACGAAATATGAAAGCAAGACCAAAAACTCTGAGAGTGAAATAAAATTGCCATGAAAAGTTTCTCACAAAAAATCTGTCTTACGAAGTCGACTTTAAAGTGTAGGCGCCATCAGTCTTGTATAAAATTAACACACGTAACAAGGATGGTGTGAGAAACTAGTTCGTAATACTGACTGAAGCGTTATTATAACCGATTACGTAAGAAGTATGAATTTTGCTGCTCGAAAATATTTCGAAATTGTCGTTTAAGAAAGAAGATTTTTTTGTAAAGTCTTCTTATATTTTACACTCAAATATTAACTCCCCGAATTCATTACTTTCAATTTGCTTTTACCATCACTATCACTGACATCACTGACAAGCAATAAAAAATATTCATAATAACCGTGAAGTACTTGTTCTTCGCAACTGACAACAGTTCGATTGTCATCTACTATTTGACTTACTTACTCTAGTTCGTTTTCTTCTAAGGAAAAAGACTGAATTGCATATCCCGTGTATTATTAAATATCATTGACTATGTGTGTGTGTGTGTGTGTATAAATATAATTGGTGTGTGCGTGTGTGTGTGTTGCATTATGTGTAAATTATGTTCGTTATATTAACAGCAAATTAACTGCATTGCTGAAGACCACTTTTAACAGTCCGTTGAAAAGGTCAAACTGGTTGATCTCATTTCTGTTACGGTCATTTTAACCCATAAACGCTCAACTGAAACTTCATAAAATTTTTGAAAATTAACCATCATTGAGAGCTACGTTCTTTGTTTTCTGTTAAATTGAAATCAACCAAATTGTTAACCATAAAATTTAAAAATTCGTCAAACACCATTTATGATAAGACTGTTATAAGTCGTTGATATGCCTCTTTTAAATTGTTTTTTCCGTGTTTTTTTTTTTTTTTTTTTTTTTTTTTTTTTTTTTTTTTTTTTTACCCGTGTAACTTCCATGATAAGTTGTACATACCCGATACATTAAATGGCTGCATAGCGCAAAAGAAACATCAACTTCAACTCACTTCACAGATAACAGAAAAACCTAGAGAAGAAAGAAAAAAAATAAAAAAAAAAGAAAAAAGAAAAGATGGAAATGAAAATAATCAAGTTATAGCAGTAAAATACCATTAAAAACTGTAAAAACTGGACGCATGCGCAAACACAGGCAATCACAGCAGTTGCTTCATACAGCAACAACACAACGCAACAACAAAAGAACGAAGAAGTAAAAAAGAAAAAACATGGAAAAACATATTCAATGTTTGGTTATTTGCTTTTTCCACCAAAATCATTGAAAATCATTTGGAAAAAACGGTTAAGAAACGAAGGCAAATGTTTGAAAAAAAAAGATGTGAAATAATCATTTACAATAAAAAAGAAAATATTTTACTTGAGCATACATTTTGAAAATTTATGGTTTTTAAAAAAGGCAATAAAATCTGTTGTATTATCGTAGTTTTTACGCCTAAAAAAAAACAAGAAAAAAAGCCACTCAAAAGCGAATAATAATTTATACTGCATTGCACACATGAGCTCAAGCTTATTTATGATCGATCGTTAAGATTACAAGATTTTTCTTGCCGCTTTGGTTTTTTTGCTTTGGCTTTGGCTTTTCCTCACATTGTGTTTTCATTTTTTATTGTTTTGTTTCACCAAAAAAAAAAAAAAAAACAAAAAAAAAAATATGAAAAATTGAAGAGCAAAGCAAACCAATAAATAAATTTAACAACAAACCGTTTAGAATCGGTTACTTTATGATGATGATTTTTTCTTTTACCTGAGTTTTCCTCTACTTAGGCTCTGCGAGTATCCTAAAAACATTTGAAAACTTTATGTTTTGCAAGCACTTAGAAATGGTTTTAATAAATTCAAATTTGAAATTGGCAAAAAATATGTGTTCTTAAATGAAAGTACCTTTTTAAAGGTACTTTTTATAGCGTTTTCTAGTAAAATCGTTAAAAAAACAAATTTTGGTTTTTTTTATGAAAACGATTTTTTTAATACTGCCAGCATATATAATGTTAACTCATATGCTCTATTCAATATTGGGTAATAGAAAAAGTCATTGTGTAATTTCGATTTAAAGCGGGGCTTAGCAAAAGTGGGCGTAGAAGCATTGAAATAACAAAATCAATTGCGCTGTAACCATCTGGCGAAGACGGTCAAGATGTAGAGTTTCCTGGAAGGATGTATTAAGGCAGATCAAAATCAGTTAATTGGCTTGTTAATGGCCAATTACATAAAAGGGTGTTTCTGATCTCTGTATAACAGGCAAATACTATTGCATTCGTAACAAAGATTACAAACTACTTTCCCGTAAAATATGGTTCTCTATTCAACACCCATATATAGAAGGCTGTTAAAGTGCTTGTTTGGAAACCCCTTATAGCATTTACTTGCCTGCTTACGGAATTAGTCATTACATCGCTTTAGTCAGGATTACAACCTAGTTTCTCAACATCACCCATTTTATTTGTGATAACTTTTAACCCTGAATGGTGAAAGTTTCCATGGCAATTTTATTTACTCTCAGAACTTTTGCCAGATGACTGGTGACAGGAATTTACCAAGGAGATATTTTTTCATATTTCGTCTTGTTCGAGATGTCTGGAGTAGGGTTTCAGCCGCGGTAACACACTACACCGACTAGACTACGAAAAACTTCCCTCATAGCACTTAGATTCGAACAAAGCAGAAGACAAAAAAAAATTTTGCATTCGCTTTGCTATTTTCATTCTTCATACTGAATAGTTGGTAATTACATCCCTTCAGTCAAGACTACAACCTAGCTTCTCACACCATTTATGTATGTTGCGTGTGCTAATTTTATACATGAGTGGTGGCATCAACAGTTAAAAGTCGACTCCAAACAATTGATTTTTAAGAAACTTTTCATTGGCAATTTTATTTTCTCTCAAGGTTTTTGCCAGAAATCTATTGACCGTAAGTCGTCGAAGAAATATTTTTCAGATTTTCATATATTTTGCTGGAATTGTCTTACCTGGTTTAGAACCGTTGCCCAACGTCTAATAAGCCAACACATTACCTATTAAACTACGGAGTTTAGATGCCAAAATATAAGAGGCGTTTGAACGAAAATAGTGGCATAGCTCAAGAACATCAAATGTTCTTGAGAAAAGGTACAAAGGCTAATATCCAACAACCACTTGCCTGCTTACTTAAATGACCATAACAAAAAACCCTTTAGTCAGGACTACAATCTAGTTTGGAACACCACCTATGTTGAGTGCATGAATTTTATTCACGAGTGATTTTAGGAGACGATCCTAAAAGCCGCATATTTTTGAGAATCTTTTCTCGACAATTTTATTGTATTCTCACAGTGTTTGCCAGACGAATGTTGAGTTCTAATAAAAATTGTTTTTTTTTTAATTTTTTTTTATTTTTTTTTTTTTTTTTATTTAACAAGTATTTTATAACGAAAAAAGAAAAAAATAAAATTGAATGCCTTAGCAGAAAAATCCATTGATTTTTAATTTCTGCATATAAAAAACGATAAAAATTTGCTGAAAGGCATTAAAAATTTGTGGTTAAATTAATCGCAAAACAAAAAAAAAACAAAAAAAGAAAGAAAAACGATAATCATTTACAACCAAAAATATTGAAATTAAACGATAAAAAAAAATGAAAAAAAAAAATAAAAAAAAATTTTTTTTTCATGATTAAAACGAAAAACGTTGTAAATTTTTTTATTGTTGATTCAATACGATTTGAATTACAAATTGGATATAAAAATTGATTTTGTTTTGTTATTGTTTTCTGAATTTTCAATGGATTTACAATTAAGTAAACTTCTGGCCAAAAATTTTGAATAAATTTTAAATGAGCTTTTCATGTTAGGCGACAATGGTAATTGAGGAATTTCATTTTATTTTATTGTGTTTATCATCATAAGCATTTTTTACTTTTTTTTTTATTTATTTTTTGATTTTTTTTAAACAATTTTTTTTTCTTTTTTTTTTTGCAATTTCATGTGAATTACAATTCCCGGTGTGGGTAAACTTTTAACCTGTACGGTAGACACTGCAGCAAGTGGCAGTTAGAGGGAACAAGCGTGTAGTTAATGTTTAGCGGGCAGTATTTCCTTACTTAATTTGTTATTACAACTCTTTATTCAGGTTTAGAACCTAGCTTGTCACACTACTAATATTCTTAGCGTATATTTTAGTAGTGAATGGCAGGACTTTTGGTTGATCCTCGACCCTGAAGGACTGAGGGTGATAAGTATTTCAATATTATTTACTCTCAGAGTTTAAACCGTTGAAAAAAGTTGCCGGAAAATAAATATCTTTTGTAGTACCTTGCTTCTGGGTTTGAATTACAGGCTGTCCTCTAATAAGCCAACTCACTGCCTCCTAGACTACGGCAACTGATGTTATCATGAAGACTTACAACATCGTTTCTGATGCCCTATTCCTGACAATACTTTTTAGACCCTCTTTTCAAATGGATGACCGATAAACAGTAACGATCAGAGTTAATCCAGGTCCAATTCCTCTAAATACTCTTCTCTTATAAATTCTTACATTTCTTTGCATTAATTCATGTTTGGAATAAAAACGAAGTCACTGTAGACTAGTAGGCGGTACGTTAATTTTTTAGATGCGATCCCATGGTCTTTTTTTTAAGTCGCCGTAGTCTAATAGGAAGTATGTTGGCTTATTAGACGAAAGGCCAGGGTTCGAATCCGAGATCAGACATCAAAAACAAAATATGAAAAAATATTTTCTCCGGCGACTTCCTCTCAGCATATTTCTGGCAAAAAACTCTGAGATTTAAATAAAATTGCCATGAAAAGTTTCTCAAAAAAAAAAAAAAAAACCTGTCGTTCGGAGACGACTTTAAACTGTACAACACACAACATAAGTGGTGGGAGTAGCTAGGCCGTAATTCTGACTGAACTGGTTATAATGACCAATTATGTATGTATGTATGATCCCATGGTTCAAATCCCAGCTCTCAGATAACTCGAACAAAAACAAATTATGAAAAATATTTCTGCAGCAGCTTCCTCTCAGCAAACTTTCGGTAAAAACTCCAAGATTAACATGAAAAGTTTCTCAAAAATCTGTTGATCAGAATTGACTTTAAATAGTAGGATAATATTAACACATACAAAACGAGGGTGGATTGAGAAGCTACTGACTAAAGGCCTGTAATGACCAATTACGTAAGTAAGACGATTACAGTAATGATGCTTAGTATGAGTAGCCCGTTTTTTTTTTTTTTTTTTTTTTTTTTTTAATTAATTAATCTGCCGTGTAAACATATGAGTGAGTTGAATATTTGACTTTAAGTTTTCGTAAACTTATTCACATAAAGCTTTCAATTAACCCCAGTATTCTGACAGTACAATTACAAACTGTTTCGCTAGCTTTATTGATTTTTTTTTTTTTTTTTCAATAAAATAGTATCCCGGATCTCGGGTATGAAATCATTCCTGGAGTATTGAAATCACTTCCTTAAGTATGAAGCCCTATCTATCAATTAAAGAACGCCCTGATTCAAGATTAACACAATCGAATAAGACCTACGCGATGTATGAAAATTAAAACCTTCTAGTGGCAAGCGAAACAAACCGCTGAACACTTTTTATATGACCTAATACTGTAAAACATTATTATCCTGCTCATAACGAAAGGCTTAAAATAATTTTATTTTCCATACGGAATAACAAATTATTTGTTATCTTTTTAAAACGTTTTGGCTTTTATGTTTCGCACCTAATAAAGATATGGCAAGTGTTATTGATATGCATACGTACATACATGACGAGCATGTAGGCTACACAGTGCTCAATAAATGTGAATACAAATAAATTTCTATGTTGCTAGCTAACGCAACCAGAAACCTTAGCTATAAAAATCAATGTGTATGTTTAACTCTTAATGCATGTTACAAAATGTCTGCGTGGGAATTACATATCGCGGCTTTATTAATATTGACTCCCAGCAGCCTTCTGACAGCAAGAAACTCTGAGTGTAAATAGAGAATCTGTTGGTTTGAGAACGATTTTAAACTGTTGATTCCACTACTCATGGATCAAATTAATGCATACAACGTGGATGGTGTGAAAAGCTGCGTTGTTATCCTGACTTATGACTTTAAGTAGCTACAAGTATTATCCTCTTGTCCATAGGGTTCCTAGTATTTATACTGAAATCAATCTCTTTAAAGAGAAATCTTTGCAAAATTCAGAATTTTTTTTTTTTAACAGATTTCACGAACGTTTTTATTCCATTTTTATTCAATTTTTTTTTTTGCTAATGGAATGGCAAATGAAATATTTAATAAAAAACGATTATATTCCACACAATTCCATTAACAAATCACAGCTAAAATGCAAAAGAAATAAAATTAAAGAATTTTTTTTTTTTTTTTTTTTTTTTAAATTTCATCTCTAATCGAGGCATAGAAAATACTTGTCATATGGAATTTGCATATGCATGAACACAGCCATGGACACAGCTGTGCACAAAAACAACAACTATATTCATGTAAAAACTATAATAGTTTTACAAATACAATTACAAATATTGCAATTTCACTGTATGTGTGTGTGATTTTATGAAAATAAAATTTTAAAATAAAATGTTTCGTTATGAATTTAAAATTTTTTTTTTTGTTTTTTTTTTGGTGACATTTTTTGCATTTCAATAATATTCAACAGCATTCGTTTGTTATTGTTGTTGCTGTGTCTTCTTCATCGTCTGTTATTTTTCATAAATTTACATATTTTTTGGCTATAAAACAACAACAACAAAAAAAAAGTTTTAAAAAAAATATTTAAAAATTCTATTTTTATTGTTGTAGCCATGCAAGCTGGACTATAACACTGCAGTGACAGGTTTTTTTTGCTTTTTTCTTGTTAGACACGCGCTTATGGCCAAAAAACAAAATTTACATTAAATAACCAGCAATTCAATCGTCCGTTTATTTATTTTTTTTTTTAATTTTTTTCTATTTTTTTTTTTTTTTTTTTTTTGATTAAAATTACTATTTTCAGTGATTTGATTTTTACAAGACAACAACAACAACAACTACCACAAATGAAACAGGTTAAAATGCAGTTACGTCTAGTATCTGCCAACAATATTCAAGGCGTCGCTTCAAGACTTAAAACAAAAAACTTTAGATTTTAAAGATGATTTGCTTTCAAAGACCTATTCTTGAATAAAATTTTAATTTTTTTTTTTCATATTTCCCCGTGCATAACCACACGAGAGCTTAGAGCAACTAGTTGCCTTGAAAAAGCTGCTCAAAAATGTCATTCGGAACAGATATTTAGCATCTTTCTGCTTGGAGGCAATATTTTTAATTCAAAATCGATCAACGCTTTCGCAACTGGAGGTAAAGCAAACAAATAGCAATAGGATGAAGGGAATTTGCTGTGAACCTTTTGTTTTTCTCCTAGGAAGCGAACAACATGAGATAAATAATTGCCTGCTTTATATCCTTTCAAGCACCACTTTCAAGTCACCCTAGTGCCTTGACTTATTAACCCTAAGGCCGCGACTCAAGCTGGGGTCAGACACCAAAATGAAATACTTCCTCTCAGTAGTGTTCCAATAAGAACTCTGAGACAAAAAATAAAATTGACCTGGAATAGATTCTTAAGGATCTGTCTTTCGGATACGATTTTTAACTGTAGATCTCGCCAGTCAAGTACAAAAGTAACATACACACAACATAAGTGGTAAGAGAAGCTGGGACGCAATTCTGACTGAAGGGTTGTAATGATCAATTATGTATGTATTATGCAGATACTTATTATAACAACCCGTTTATTGGATTTCGATCTGCTTAAACACATCCTTCTAAAAGCCTCTGCCACTTGAGTGCTTTCGCTAGTAAGTCACAGCGATGACATTACTCTATCAATTTGCTTCTTCCAACGCCGACTATCACTAATTCCCTCATCAAGTACCCGCCTCAACGGAACATTCTCTGTTTTCCGAACGATATGGCCGAGCCTGTGTAGCTGTTAGATGTTGTTGCTTTGCACAACAACCATGTCTCTTGTTGAGCTCCTGCTCATACAGCTGATTATTAGATCGAATGTGGAAATTACCGCCGAATACTGTCAACATTGCGACAATCATGCAGGGAAAAAGTTACAAACGATACAAAACACTCTTAAAACCAATTCAAAATGAAAATGTTCCGCACAAAATTTACTCTCTTCCTCTCTCTCTCTCTCTCTCTCTCTCTCTCTCAAAAAGAGAAACGTCAAACTCCAAAAATTTTGTGCCGAAACCATGGATGAATCCAGCTTTAATCCTCTACCTTTTAAATAGCATACTTTACCCTACATATCTAAGACACGAACCCCTAATACGGTACAAATACGAACCCCTTGCTAGTATATTTTAAATTGAAATAAAATTAGGTGCGCAATAAAAATTTTAAAAATATTCCTCAATTGTTTTGCTTCAAATTTAACATTCGTTACCCTGAAAATTTATTTTTAACGATTTGCATTAAAACCATTTAACGGTACTTTTAAGGTTTTAATTGTAAAGTTTTGCTTGTTTTTTTTTTATGATTTCAAAGCCGCCTCAGATTGAAGGGCATTTAGTGTGTTGTTATATAGGAAGTTGATTACAAAAACGCAAATCTTTTTTAAAGACATTTTTTTATTTGTGCGTATGGAATATCTAGATCAAAATTTTAAAAGAAAATTCATTTACAGTCGATCCAGATCGACTAGATGTCACCTTAACAAGATGATATAATTTTAGCAAAGAGTTAGAAAAGGATTTGAGCATTAGAGATTCCTGTGCAGCATTTTTCTAAATATATTCGCTACTGTAACATCAATAGATAACAGAGAACAATATGGCATCGTAGAAACCGTATTCCTCAATCAGTTAGTTGTCGTTAAACTAATTGAGATGTCTAGGTTAAACCTCCTGAACTATTTGACATAGGAGGGAACCTCTTTTTCCTTGAAGAATGAATGGGAATATTAAACGAAATTAGTTGCGATTACTTTACGCACTGTTTTAAATACTTTGTTACTTAATTGATCATTAGTCAGGATTGCAACCTAGCTCCTCACACCGTTCATGTTGTGGATGCCAATATTTTTTTTTTTTTTTTTTATTTTCCATGATTGGCAGGACCTACTGCTTATAGCGACCGAACGAAAGATTTTTTAAAAAACTTTTCATGGCAATTTTATTTATTATCACAGTTTCTGCCTGAAAATTTCTGACTTAACATTACATCAACAGAAGCGAAGTTCGCTGGTACCAGCATATTTTTCAAGTGCTCCCCTTTCGTCACATTCCAGATATATCTTCACCTCCTTCTATTCATATTAAATCAGTTCTAAAATGAATTACAACTCTCATGTAGGGGCAGATATCTCAAAGTCTACCTTGAAGTTTCTTAATCGCATAAAGGAGTGAGCAAAGAGGCTTATTAATCAGAAATAATGCAATCTTTAGCCGCATTTTTCGTTTACGAAACTCATTTCCTATAAAAATTTTTGCCGTTACTCTGCAAATGCAAATCTGAAATCCATAAACCCTACTCTCTCTCAATAAATATTTTCTTAGAAGGTGGAGGATATCTTCAACAGCCATACTCCTTGAGGGTATTCGATACCAAATTAGGATTTAACTTGAATTATGTTAGAGAAAAAAACAATCTATCGAACCTAGCTTATCAAATATGCTTAAGTGAACGTATCAAAGAATTCCAATTCGATTTATTTGTGGTCCGAGAGGAGCTGAAACAATAAGAGAGGGTGTAGGGTATAAAAACTAAAATAAAATTGCATTGATTTTTAAAACAGCCAACATTGTTGTTGTTACAGTTATTGCCAAAAAAAAAAAAAAAAACGAAAACAAATTCATTGTTTTTTACAACAACAACACCAATAAGTTTTTTTGCTTCTGTTATTTTTTTTTTTTTTTTGATATCTTAGTGCTATTCGCTCATAGTGTGGTGGTGCTACCATTAATCGCCTCTATTGACTTTCGCATTGACATTTTATAGCGTCTTTAATTTATACAATAAAACATTGTATTTTGTTTAAAGTTGTTATTGTTGTATTTATTTATTTATAATTCACAAAACAGTTTCAGTATCATAGTGTATGGAATATTTTTTGTTTTTTGTTTCGTTTTTTTTTTTTCATAAAATTTTTTAAATACCAAAAGGTTACTGTGTTATGTGTGTGTGTGTTGTGGTATCTCGGAATCTAATGAGAATCTGAATATGCAAATCACAATTTCAATTCTCACCATGCACAACAGGTGAGATGATCTAAAATCCATACGAATAGTTTTAATTTTTTTTTTTTGTTTTTGTTTTTTTTTTTCTAAAGTCAATGGCATTTTGAAAATTAAGAAAATTAACTGAAGCAACTAACTGGCATCCAAATACTTGAAACAGCTGGCATAACTTTTTTAATTTTTTTTTTTTTTTTTTTTTGCTGCAAAATGAGAATTTCTTTCAAATGCAAATTCATGTTGAAGGTCTTTATCAATTTCTGTTTAATAAATTAAATTTTTAAATAAAATGTTAGTAAAACATACGTAGAGTATTTATTTGAGAATGTTATGTCTTCTATGGCACTTAAAATATCAGCACTGGTCATTCTGTAGATAAACTGTGCGAGAGTGTGGTTTATAATCCTGAAAACTAAGTAGAATCAGAATCATTTTATATACAGTCAGGGTATACTGCAATTGAAATTTAAAGCTTTTGGCACCGCCTCGCACTTAACAGACGATAAACTTTTTAAAGTATTTCTTATAAAAACAATGCTATGAGTACGCTTTTAATTATTCGATACTCTCGAGTTTCATTCTACAACTCGATCTAGTTTTTGTTTTGACTTCAATCCTTTACTGTTAACTTCCTACATTCGTTTGAAGATAACAACACTATCTGCCATTAATAATCTTACTCAAGTCCTTTACGTATTGGAGTGAAAAGCCTTAGTCTGAAGTCTAGGCAATTTCCGATTAGAATCGTGCGTAAAAAAAATAATTTCATAGCTCCAATAGCGTGGCATTCACACCAAAATATTTCCCGGTTTTTAAGACAAGCCTTCAAGCTTATTACCTTACTACCCTTTAGTCAGGCTTATAACCTAACTTCTCACAGCAGACATGTTGTGTGTGTTAATTTTATCCATGAATCGCGGAACCTATAATGTAATGATGATTCCAAACGGCAACTCTTTTGGGAAACTTTTCATGGTAATTTTATTTTACTCCCAGAGCTTTTACCATAAGTCTACTGTTTGAGACGAAATCACAGAAGAAGAAATATTTTTGTTCAAAATATGTGCACATAGGGTCTGGTCTAATAAGACTATGCCGACTTCACTGTTCTTAACAACTTTTTAGCAAAAAGCGGCCTGTGCCGCATAAAATCATCAACGATGTGAGTTCAGTAGAATGAGCATGGGTGACCATGGAAGAAGCCAACATATGTATTTTTTATTCAGTCTAGGTTCTCATATCCCCTACATTAAACAGATTCCCATGACGTTAGTTTCTTATAGCATGGAGAAGATTCGTTTGGGCACAGCATGCTCATTACATACATGCTGTGTGTTAGGCATGCAACTAAAGTTGAACTAATTTGGCGTCTTTCTGTTGCCACATAACCTTTAAAAAATATTCATGCGTACGTACATATGTAATTCGTCATTACAATTCGGGTTTACGACCAAGCTTCTCAAACCACTGATATTGTGTGTGTTAATTTTACACATGAGCGGTGGGATCTACAGTTCAAAGTCGATTCCAAACGACAGACTTTCTGAGAAACTTTCCAAGGCAACTTTATTTCATTCTCAGAGTATTAGGATATACTTCAAGTGGTTTTTCTAACCCCCCCCCTTTTTTTTCAAATATTATGGAATTTTATTGATTAAGAAAACAGAAGAAAAAGAATTATGGAATGAATATTAAATCTCTAGAGTCAATATCCCTCAAAAAAAAAAAAAAAAAAAAAAAAAAAAAAAAAAAAAAAAAAAAAACAGTTTCTTACTGTTTAATTTGCAAAGTGAAACAGCAATTTTAAAAAACTTGTCTTGTCTTGCATAAATTTATTGCCGTTTAATCCTTTTGCAAAATAAAACAAAACAAAAACGAAACCCTTTCACTAGAATTTAATCTTGTTTTCCACTTTTCTCTAGTCTTTATCAAGTAAATCCTTTTAAATGTCCTTTAAAAATATAAAATATTGCTGCCATTGCTACCACTACTACCACAGCAACCATTGATGCTACTGCTGCTGCTGCTGTGCTGGGCTCATATTAATTTGAAAGTCTTTTGACTGCTAATCCTTTATTGTAATTGAAAATGATATTCAATTGTGAATTTAGTTTCGTTTTCTTTTCCCCACACTCTCTCTTTCACTCTCTCTTTCTCTTCCTTTTGCCATAATGCCACTTGCAAACCGAACATTGAACAGCAAGAAAGGCTGGCTATACGAATAGTTTGTTAAAGACGAAGAAGAAGAAGAAGAAGGAGAAAAAAATTGAAAGAAAAAAATATCCCCAGGACATAGTATACCGTGTGTACAAAAAGAAAAATCACAAGAATTTCAAAAGAAACCGAGGAAGACTTTAATCTCGACAAAACGGAACTGCAGCCAGAGTCTTGAAAGAGGAAAGAAAGAATGAAAAAAAATCAAATGCAGAGGGAAAACGCTAAGGGAACAACAAGATAATTTACAAACTACAAATTCAATATTACTATACAACAACAACAACAACAGCAACAACAACGAAGATGCTATATTGTATAATGTAAAGTAGTTCAACACACAGAAAAAAGAAAGAAAAAATCAAGCACAATGCCCCAATTGTAGCCTCCATACAAAGACGTTTCAAAAGAGAGAAAAAAAAAACAGAAAAGCAAACGACAAGGCCAGCCAGCCCGCCAGCCATGCAAACAACCTACCAACCAACCAATCGAGGCAACTAGCCAGCCAACCAGCTAAAGCCTCCTCTATTCAGGCATGCATTTTTTTTTTTTTTACTCAATTGAAGCTTAAAGTAAAAGGCCCAAGAACCAAGCAAAGGCATGTCGATCAAAAAGGAAAAAAACTGTTTAAAACGAAACCAAAATATACCAAACAGAAGAAGAAGATAAAGAGCAACAACAATAACAACAATCACAAAAAAAAACAACTTAAATATTGACTTTTTACCATATCAACGACAGCGACCATATCAACAGTAGCACTGGCAATAACATTTAAAATTACAACAAAACTCTTAAAGTTGCAACATGACTATTTTTCTTATACGTTCGTTAATTCGTCTTAAAACTAATGCCCATCATGGCACCACCACCATCCTCATCATTATCCTCGTAGTCATTGATAAATATTCGAAGATGGTCGTCCAGCTAGATGGATGGTTGGATGGCTGGCTGGCTGGCTGGCTGTTAGGTTGATTGTTTGCTTGAATTGCAGTTCAAAGAAAATTGCCTAAAAATTGTAGCAGAAAACGAATAAGAACCCGGCATAAATATTGTGTAGCGGTTGTGTCTGTCAGTCGTGTTGACTGACAATCAGTCTTTGTGCCTCTATGTTTAGTTTTGTTGGGTCTTTAAAAAAAATTCTATATTGTGGCATGGATTGATGTCCACAATAGTTTGTAGACAGGCCAACTAGAACTAATAGGTAAGAGCACAAGTGAATTCGTTTAACTTAACCTATAACCAAGACAAATTATATGCCCTCAAGGTCAATGCTTACGGCTACTTCTTTCTATTCGAATTTCACCATGAAATACAATTGAGGGGTTTCTCCAATTCAGAGCTTGCCAATCAAACCTAACCTAGCTCCATTTATGACGTGTGACACTATGGCATGTGGGTCACATGCTAAAAAAAAAACTAACAACGAACACATCCTTGAACCTCCAAAAAAGGCACTCCAAGCCTGGATAGGAATCACATTAAATGGCGAGAAGTAGAAATACGTTGAAGCCTTATGTTCAATGTATTTGTGTGCAGATCGGAGTACAAAATATTGCGACAGCTCATCTATGGGGGCCTATGTTCCTATATTTTTGGATAGATTTGTAGATCTTATCTGAAAACGTATACAACATCCTTTGAGGAGTGTCAGCCAATGGTCATCTATGAGATGGATCTCAGGCTCAGTAATTCAAAGCACTTTGGACTTGCTTTGGATGAGAAATGTCGTGGATGTCGTGAAACGTATACTCAGCAGTGCAGAAGAGACATCAACTGTTATGCATCAGTGTTGGGGCCCAAGACCAATCATGACTCACTGATTCCACACATCAGTAGATTTAGTAATCGACGATTGGAATTGAATACCGAGTCCATTACTTAACTTACTTGGTCACTACAATCCTTTAGTCAGGCTTACAACCTAGCTTCTCACAACACTCATGTTGTGTGCGTTAATTTGATTAATGAGTGCCGGTACCTAGAGTCCAAAGTCGACTATAAACGATTGATTTTGAAGAAGCTTTTTATGACAATTTTATTTTACTCACAGAATTTTGTGCCAGAAGACTGTTGAGGGGAAGTTTTCGAAAGAAAAAAACATTTTTTTCATATTTCTTTTCTTTTGAGATATCTAGACTGGGGTTTAAACCACGGTTTTGTGTCTAATAAATCAACACACTAGCTACTACACAGTGGCAACTTCAAACCGCAACCCTTACTGCCACAGTTATTTTCCGTTAAACCAATGCCGCATCTCGCTGGCTTTGTGTTGCCTTAAGGCTTCAGAAATACTTTCTTCCCCCACACAATAACAGACATTTTAAAGCCGTGTTGTTACTTTAAAAGTTTTGTAACAATTTCTCTAAGAATTCTTTCCTTTTTTTTTTTTTTGGATTGGTTTTAGCCGCCTTGTTGAAACGTTGAACGTTCCTGAAGACTTCAAATAATTTTGTAATTTCGTAGCAAAATTTTTCTCTTTTTTTTTCTGTCTTTTTTTAATGCCAAAGTGTGCCAGTTTGCCACATTGATTTGAAATCTTTTGATTACTCTGTTATTTACTTGATTTGGCTTTAAAAGTTTTCTCTTTTTCTTTGGGTTTTTTTTTTTTAACTTGCCTAAAAAACTTGAAAAAGAACACCAGAGGCCAGAATAATAGAGAAACCTTTAAGGTCTACCTACTAACAGATATTGGCCAATTAGTTTAACCATTTTTACCACCAAATCTAATGAAGATTGACACACGAATAATGGCTGTCTAACCAAAGACAGACTAGTTATACTGTCTGCCTAATGTTGATGATGCTGCTGCTGCTGTTGCTGCTGCGGTTGCCATTGCTACTGCTTTAGGTAGTGGCAACCAACCAACCAACCAACAACACAGCATTTATATTGTCTAGATCGGTAATTGTAACAACGAATCATTATTATAATCATAGTTTAGGCCATCCCAGTATGTCAGGGATAGATGGGATGGATGGATGGATAGATGGCTGATGAATGTCTTGAACAATGTCGTTTAAAAAGTGTGCTCTGTTCGATATTCACAGCACACTTTTTTTTTCTGTTTTTATGCATGTAGCATGTCGAAAATTTTACTGGGGCCTGACAGAGCTTAAATAATTGATTAAATTATGGTTCAACTGTTACCTGTTACCTGTTTAATGTTGTCATGAGGAATTTAGTTACAATAAGCGCGACAATTAACACAGAAATAAAGGAATAAAAAAGGGGAAGTGTTCTCTCCATCATACTTTACAACAAGGAACAGTTAGTACTTTAAGCTTAACTTTTTCCACTTTTATAGTTTTTCTTGGTGTCAGTCTGTCAGAATCAAACTCCATAATCCTCATCAAACAGCAGCATAGTTCACCTATTGCAGCAGTATGCGACACAAGACCTCTAAGCTTAGTAGTCTCTTCAGCTTATTCTAGCATTGGTTTCAATAACCAGGCCAAGTTATCTGTCATGGGTAAAATAAACATTGGAACATGGGATCCAGGAATGTTCCAAAGGCACTGTCTACTGTTGATTTTATCTCTTTGAGATCTCTGTCAGCAATTTTTTTTTTGGCCTGAATTAGATGATCTAGGCATCAACGACACTTTGATTTTAACACACAGCTCGTGCCACACTAGATGGATCGCGCGATTTGACACCGTTAGAATTTCTTTTTTTTTTTGGGTTTATTAAGTAAACAGAGGTCCTCAAAGCCAACATAGCCCATGTTGACGTTTATATTCATATCTACTTCTACATCTTCCATAGACTTCTATTCATTATTTTCAAAAGCATTTGTAATCGTTTTACCGCATCCATTTAACACTGCAACGTCACATATTCCATCGATCGATTTCTAACATTCTGTAAAACGTACATTCTGTTAAACACATAACATTACTCTGTTGATTTTAACATTGAAGATTTTGTCGAATTCATTTTTACACACTCACACACATATATACAGAATTCTATTTAAATGTTACAATCGTTTCTTTATAGTTCGTTTGGACAGAATAAACAAATTCCCCTAATGAAATTCAAAAGTAATTCTCATTTAGTTCATTGCTATTTAAGCATAAGTAAATTATATTGTTTTTGGAGGGTGGGCGGTGGCGCCAAATTGCAACATTCACGGGATAATTGGACAACAGAGAGACTACTACTAGAGAGACTACTACTAGAGAGACTACTACTAGAGAGACTACTACTAGAGAGACTACTCTTAGGAGACTACTACTAGAGAGACTACTACTAGAGAGACTACTACACTAGAGAGACTACTACTTAGAAGACTACTACTAGAGAGACTTACTACTAGAGGAGACTACTACTAGAGAGAGATGCAGTGATTCTTCTCAAACGAAATGATTCTGTAGGGAGATTAGAATAGAAGGAAGGTTTTATTTGGCTTTGATACTTGTGCAGTATGAAGATCATCTCGTCAATATGTACCTTCTATAGTGATGACAATTAATTATCAGAATACAGTCATAGAAAAAAATCTGCATACACCGCAGTATATAGATTTTTTTTTTGTAGTTTTTTAAAAATTTCAAGATGATATTTTTTCTATATTCGTTTTGTCTTCAAACATTCTTAATTGTAACTGCCTTAAACGACACTATAACACCTTTTTAAATTTGATCAAAATCATACGTCACTGTATGTAGACTTTTTCTTTTGACTGTACATAGAATATGTGAGTTATTAATGCAACTCAGAAAGCAAAATATTTGATTACACAGCACGTGATGGGGTGGAAATTTTACTTGTTGACAGCGGGCAGAATTCGGAAGTTTGTCAGAGCAATGGAGCTTGAAAAGGATACATCATTAGCGATACCTTAACCAGTACAATATGTCGCACGATCGCAAAAAAATTGTTTATTTTTAATCTATTTCACGTTTCTAAGTGGTTACATGGTTACTGCATAGCTTTCTCTTTTATGCACCCTCGAATTCTGCAAAAAGCTTTGCATTCGCTGCTTTTGAGGGCAACGAAAGCGAATCTAATTTTTGATGTTTTTATTCTTCCCCGGAAGTCTGCACAAGCATTGGTAGTAGATAGGGTATTTGCTTATTAGACATGAGGCCATAGTTTTAACCCCCGCTCAGACATCTCCAACATAGCGAAATATGAACAAACATTTCTTCGGTAAGTCTCTCTTAGTAGATTTCTGCCAGAAACTCTGAGAGTAAATAAAATTGCCATGTAAAGTTTCTCAAAAATCTGGCGTTCGGAGACGACTTTCAAAAACTTGTAGCTCTTGCGGCTCATGCGTAAAAATAACACACACAGCACAAGTTGTGTGAGAAGCTAGATGGGATTACAACCTACCTTCTCTCACTATCCATGTGGTGTTTATTAATTTTATCCATGAGTGGTAAGTTGACTTCAAACGATAGATTTTTGAGAAATTTACAATCATAATTTCATTCACTCACCGAGTTCTTTTGCCAGACGGCTGTAGACAGAAAGTTGCCATAAGAAATATGCTCAAGCCGAGATTTGAAACAGAAACTTTTGTTTGTTTTATTTCAATTCAAAGATAAAAAATGCATAATGGAACGTGGACGTTATCATGCATTATAGGCATACCAAATACTGATTTGATCAGAATTCTTAAAGTTAATCGAAAGGATAAATTTGTTTTTTTTTTTTTTTTTTTTTGTAATAAAATTTAAGGACTGCCAGCAGAAAACGAGGTTAAGTTAATTAATTAAATTTTATTTAATATTAAAGATAATAAAACAAATTTGTTAAAATTTATAAACACACACAATAAGAACAACTGAAATACAAATACAAATGTCAAGTAAATAAATTTTTGTTCAACTATTTAAATAGCAGCAAACACAAACAATCACAACAAAATAGCAATTACAACATTAACAACAATAACAGTAAAAACAAAAAAATAAGGGAACTGCTTAAATATTATTAAATATTCATAAATCAGTGGTACAGTGGCAACAAAAAAAAAAAGAATTCACATTCAATAAATATTTTTTCTATTATTATTATTGTAATCGTATTGTAATGATTATGTAAGTAAATGGATATGAATATACAAGTAGTATATGTGTGTATAGCATATGTATGTATGTATAGCATATACAAATAGAATTGTATGAATAAATATATGACAATATATGTTATATTATATGTATGTCTGTCCTTATCTATGTATATGTATGTGTATGTATGTACAAATTAATCTATGTAATGTATGTATGTATGTATGTATGTATAGTGTAGTATAATGAAATTTTGCAAATATTAAAATATTATTAAATAATTATGTAAATATACAAATTATGATTATGATTTTTATTACAATAACAACAAAAACAAAATAAAAAAAATAAAAAAAAAAATAAAAATAATTTACTTTTGTCGATTGAAGAAAGAATTTAAAACGGCAATAACAACAATAACAATCATTATTATTATTATCAACAACACACTCAAAACACTGAAATTGAACAATCAAAACACGACAGAAAAAAATCAAAAAAAAAATCAAAAAAAAAAAATCAAAAAAAAACAAAACGAGAAAAAAAATTGAAGAGAAAATAATCACAATAAATTAAATAAAATTTTACAACATAATTGCATTTGCATTAAAAATTATTTTGAATATATTTACGAACAACATAAACAAACATAAATATTTTTGCATAAAATTATTGAACATTGTGTGTGTGTGTGTGTGTGAGCATTCAATTACTTTTTCTGCATCAAAAATTAAATTAAACACTTACACACACACACACACACACACATACACACGTACCCAATAAAAAATTATTAAACAAATATTACAATAAAATAAATACGCATTAAACAAACAAAATTTAACACAAAAAAAAAAACAAGGAAAAATAATTTTTTAAATTAATTTAATTTAAAAGGAAATTAAAAAAAATATTCATAAAAAATGTCATCACTTAGCAGTTTAAAGAGAAATTTACATCAGCTTTACGCAGGTAAAATATTGCCTACAACTTGTGGTTACGGTTCTAGAAACCATTTGCGACAGCACAACGTTTTGTTTCAACGGTACATGCTGTACATAGTACATCCTTTTATGTAGGGGGCGTCCTATATTACTCATTTGGTACATCCGCTACCCTTATATAATTTAATTACCCCTGACAAATACAATAAATAAACCCATGAGTAATCCTTTAACAAAGAAGATTTGTGGTTTTAGGAAACATTTTTTGATTGAATCATGAAATATTGATTAACAAATATGGTTTCTGCTGAATCATTTTCCTTATCACAGAATCTACGTATTACGCTTGAAGCATATTCCTATTCTAAACAAATCTTCTTTGAGTTCATAATGCCTGGTTAAAATGTCAATAACTATACTCAGGCCACTGTTGGGTAATCTAATAGACACAAATCTCTTACCACGATAATTACCTAAACAAAGTTTAAATTGTTCAAAACACTCTTCGCCTCTCGCTATCTTATTTTGGAGGAGTTTTTTCTTTTCAAATTATGCTTTCATCTTGGCAAACCCATCTGCCTATAAATTGTCTTGAATTGTCACTCGTCATGGGATAGAGTAAAGAGTGATCCTACTGCTGCTAATCTCAAAACGAAATTGAATTGATCTTAACTGTCAGCCATGTATCTTCGTATATCCATACATGTCTCCCTGGGACCGAGCATTCTCTCTCCTGTGCCGCTATGTGTTCTCAAGCCATTCGTATGCCATAGAATTGTCGCTCTTTTAAAAGAATACATAGCTTCCAAATTGATCAATTACTTTGTCTCTTTTCCAATGCATTTTACAAAGTGAAACCCTATAGCTGGTCCTGTCCAAAAGACATTTAAGCAAGGAGCTGTGAGCACAATATACACTCTAATGAACCCGGTGTTTAGCCTGTCTTGCATTATTCTAACCACAGTTCCACTGGTTCTTCTATTCAGAACCATAAGCAACCGGCAGTACAAAAGAGTCTCTAGTACCCCTCATCAGGTCGCACCGTCATATAAATCTGGATAGAGATCCTCTATTACATGTTGGTAACAAAACTATATTCAGCTACTATTAATAAGATAGGTCAGGTGCTGTAATATTGCTTAAGATTTCTCAAAGAATTGGAAATACAAAATGCTTAACTGTGAGTGATTTATTATCAGACTACGTAACTCAACATGGTAAAAGCCTATGATGAATACCAAATATCGAGCTATAGTCACGGGAGTTAACAATTCACTGATCTAACTACCATCCACTATCATTTTTAACGTTGTGAAGAACGTCAATGGTTCTTTAAGTAGCTTAACAGAATGAAAACTCTTCATCTGAGTGTCAACATTTCAGGCAAGTCCTGTTCCTTATTGGATATTGCGTATCAATGTCACTGTCCTGTCAACAGCAGCCAAAGCCCAATTGGCTCAATTGGTCAAATTTTTTTCTTTTTTTTTTTTTGCTTGTCTGCTTCTTCTTTTTCAACTGCTAAGTATTAAAATCTTGACAAATTTCAATGCATTTCCTGAGTTGTGCATTTGGCCACATAAAAACATTGAAAAAAATTTTTTTTAAAACACAATCTTTTAAATTCTTGCATAATTTTAAATAAAAAAAAAAATTTTGATTTTAATTGCAATTTTTATTTCTCTTTTTATAGGTAAGTGTCTATCAATCACAATACATTTTACGAAAAAAAAAATTTACCTGCTAACATCAGAGCTGGAAACATGCCATCATGGTTAAGCTTCAGGTTATTTCTTTTACTATGAATATTAAATTTAATATTCGTATTAAACGAAAATTTATGATATTAAGAAATAAGAATGACAACAGAGGAGAAACAAGGTGCACTTAGCAGGTAAATGAATTTAAAAAAAAAAATCTTCAAATGAAATTTAAAAAAATCTTTAAAGAAATTGCCAAAAAAAAATTTATTTTGTTTTAAATTTAGAAATTCAATAGAAATATTCGATTTTGAAATGCCAACAAAAACAACATGCTTAGGAAATAACAATACGAAATCATTTAACAAAAGAACTGCATCGGGAATTTAGTTTGAATCTTTGATTGTTTTTCTTAAGGATTGAAGTAGAAAAACTAATTTCCTACTGAAAAAAATTTGATTGTCTGAACAAGGTTACTAGCACAGTTACTGTGGCTAAATTTACAAAGAATGACTATTTCTCTGACAACACAAGATTTTTTCCCTCTTTAATTATTTCGGGCCGGCATAGGTAATTGACAACACTACAGCAAGTATCTCTTCTAGAATATTCCATCAAAACAACTTCATTATTTTCTTCTAAACTTCCAAAATTGTCTATCCTGTAGTCAATGGCAGTATTGTACAAGTCCTCTTGTCCTCTAAATTATTTCCTGGTCGTCGTAGCCTATGGAGTTGGTTTACGAAATGAGACCTTGAGAGATTAAATCCTAATTCTGAAAAAAATCGTCGTTAGAACGTCCCTCTCCCAGTATTGTCTGGCAAATTCAATAAGAATACCAAACCTTAAAATTTAAAGGTTCATCCACTCGTAAAAAATTAAAATTAACACACTTAGCTAGGCTGGTGTATGAAACTAAGTTGTAATCCTAACTATAAGGTTGTAATTACCATTTAAATAAGTAAGTACGAGTCATACTGTGGCAGCCAAACCGAGATGCAATATTATCGTTAGATCGTCTCTCTTATAAGCCTTTTTTGTAGCATTGTACTCACTTGTTGGAGTATTAACAGTCGGCATATCCTTCATGGTTATTAGATTTCCTATGGACTGCAACAAAAATTGATTTGCATGGCATGGCAACATGGCACATAATTTCTATTGTTTTATGCTCTAAATAGCCTTTTTGCAAAATCACAAATTTGAAATTCCTTTTAATGCAGAGTCCAAAAATGTTTTGTTTTTTAAAAATTATGCACCAAAACCAATCTGCTTATTATGGCCATATGATGCTGGCATTTCACTTACAACTGGACATAACATGGTTTTTCTTTTACCCTTTGACGTACCTATTTTGTTAACAACTTAATGAAATAAATTTTTTTTTGTGATATTTTACAACAACAACAAACAATTTACAAACATTTTGCAAAGTTTTTAAAATCTGAAATACAGAAAAATAATCCTTCTACAGGCTACTCGCCGCAATAATGAAATTGTTGCTGATGTTGCCATCAAAAAAAAAAAAAAAAAAAAAAAAAAAAAAAACACAAATAAACTTGTTTAATCCAAGTACAAGCATAAGGCTTTAGAAAATAAGAAAAAAAAATGGATTTAAAAAAACTGTAGGTACGCATGCAAAAATAACTTTATTCGAGAGGGGGATTTTCACAACGAAAAAAAAAACAAAAATTTACTTAAAACGCCCTCATAAATTATGGCAAAAAAAATGTTTAAAAAAATATTATGACGACATATGTTTATGAAAATTTGTTTAAACAAATCATATGACAACAACAGAAAACTAAAAACTAAAATAAACAAATTTTTTTTTTTTTGTTTTTAAATAAATTGTAACACAGAGAGTCAGTTTTAATAAAAAACTATGATGTCAGTGTAAAGAAATGAAGAGAAAAAAAATATTGAAAAAAAAAACAAAAACCAACTTTAATGACATTAACAAGCCTGCGTTTTTAATTTGTACAATAGCAACAACAACAACAGCAACAACACTAATAATAACAATATTAGTAACTAGTAGACTTGTGCAGCTGACGCAGCTTTAAAATGCCACAAACAGCAACATACAACATACACCATAGAACAACAACAATAACATAACAACAACAACAACAACAATTTATTATTTAATAAACAGCAATTGCAAGTTTGCTGCCAGAGTTAAAAAATTTCAAACAGCAACACAAACTAAAACTGAAATTGAAACTGAATTTTTAAAACTAAAACTATGCAACACGTCATCGCCACCTCCAACTTGAACACAAAAAACAAAACAAAAAATCAACAGAAAAAAAGAAAGAAAAAAACAACACAAAAATTAAGAAAATTAAATAAAAAAATAAAAAAAAAACGAATAAGAAAATAAAAAAAAAGTATTCAATGTAAGCCTAAATGTGTGACCCACTGTACACATGTAGTTGTAGCAACAGCAAAGCTGTTGTATATTTAGCCAGTGCAGTTGAAACAACAACTTTACTGCCATATTAGAACAGGGTCACTGTAGCCAGTGCATAAAATCAGATTTAATGTTCATTAAATAGTTTGTTTTTATTATTGTTGTTGCTTATAAAGTTGTTGTTGTTATTGCTGTTGCTGTTGTAGCTGTAGTTGTAGTACGACTAGCTTATAATAACCAGTAAACCATTAGCACAATAGAAATTCCAAGACAATCAATAAAGAGTGCCTCTCAGTCCAGTGGAGATATTTTGAAGCGACCTATGTACCAAGGAACCTTCACCAAATAACCGAGGTCTCTCATCCAATAAGCAGTGGCTTAGCACGCCTAATTAAAGTGACTTGGTTTAAAGCAGTTTCCCTGCTTTATGGTCCCCTCCTAACTCAAGTGCAAGTTTTTTGAAGCGCCTTTGTAGTTCAGGAACCTTTCACCTAAATAACGAGTCTTCGTCCCCACATAAACAGTGGCTTAGCACACCTAACTTAAGCCACTGGCTGAACGCCCTTTATAGATTTAACCTCACCTTCCCACGTAAGATAATCATGCCCTCAAATCGCTTATGCAGAATATCAAATATTGAAACCCATACCATTGGACCAGATCATCCAACTCAGACACTTTGCCATAGACAGTGAGCCTTGTCAACGTCGTTACAGGAAAATGTGGACCGATGACGCCGTCAGCTGAAAGTGTACACCAACGCTGTGTTTTCTGATGCATCACGCTCTTGGATCTCATGTGTCACTACCGTCATCAGAAATCCCACAATTTTGTTTTCTCACATGCTCATTCAGCCAGAAATGAGTCTGAAATCATTGGCTGAAATGAATGATGAAAAACTAGACCAGTTTGCCAAAGTACTAGACCCCATTCAGCAACTACAAGTCATTGTCTATGGTTGTTTACCTTCTTTGACTTTGCTGCTTCTATAAAAAGAGTGTAGCGAATGACATAAATTTGTCGCTTTCATTATGTTTTCATTACGGCGTATTTTGCATTTAAATTTACCAAGTCCAACTCAGGCAACAATTGAAGGTGACTGACTATTCATACTTGATTAATTGGGTACCAGAGGAACACAGTTTAACTGCAAAATTTACTTCAGCGTTGAAGCACTTTTCATACTCCATACTCGGAGTGATTGTTAAAAAGTCATTTGATCCCGACAAGGTGGCCGTTTAATGTTCATTTTGGTCTGTAATTGCCAATGGACCGCATTCTTTCAAAACTGAAATGAAATGGCTCTGAAAGAGACGTAAAAATCGACTCCTCAGAGAGCTATGATCGTTTGAAAACCAGAATGCGTATCAACAAGAGGGTGTTAAGCGTCGCACAACACTACTTTCATATTTTGTTGAAGGCCATTGTGATCAAAGGACTCAACTTTCTTTGTGTGCTGGTATGATAAGAAAAAAAATTCAAAACCAATATTCAAGTTGTCTGAGTCCGATATGATATAAAAACGATATAATCTCAGGATATGTTGGTCATTGTAACAAAAAATGTTTGTTGGGTTATCATTGACAGTAGCCTAAAAGTCAAATGCCTAAGTAGTTGCTGCATTGCTTGTATTAATAGTGGTAGTACCCGTTGTGCCTAGTAATTTATAGTACAATCTACTAACTTGTAATAGTTGTTGTAATGAATATTTGTTGTTTTTGTTGTTGTTGTTGTTATTTTTGTTTTGTACTAAGTAAGCAACAACGATTAAGACGCCTCTATAACCATATTTAGAAGAAGAAAAAAACAAAAAACAAACATTACAACCGAATAACTTAATATTCCTTTAAAAGTATTCTTACTCTCAATAAAGAAAACAACAACAACAACAACAACAATAACCACAACAATAGCGATAAATTGACAAAAAGTAGCAGCAACAAAAACAACAAATAAGTACCAAAAAAGACTTTAAAACATTTTTACAGATGGTCTCTGTCTCTTTCTCTCTCTCGCTCTCTCTATCTGTAGAATTTTAAGTTAAAACTTGTGTTTTTTAATAAAAAAAAAATTTTAAGTTTTCAGATGAACCATATGGTTGGTTGCTTGGCTGCCTGATAGTTTCCAGTCGCATTAATTTTTAAATTTCAGTTCCAAATTGTCATGTTTTCTTTTTTTTTTTTTTGGTTTTTTTTTATTAATGCGCCTGATATCTCATGCTAATCACGCTTGTTCCAATTTTATTTTTACTACACTCTATAGACTCTCTTGCTAACACTGCTACTGCTACTGCTACTGCCACTGCCACTGCCACTGACATACTTTACAACTAGCAGCCAGCCAGCCAGCCAGTCAGTCAGTCAGCAGTAGTAAAAAGTCCGTAAATATTCATGGATTGTCTCATGACAATGCCGGTACTGATGGTGTTGGTGCTCGTGCTAATGCTAGTGCTAGTGCCTGTGCCTATAACTGGCATTGGTGCTGGCGTTGATGACAACATTGACAATGATGATGGCGATGATGACGGCGCTGATGCGTTGGCGGTGGGGTCAATTTGGTTAAATATCACTACGAGTCATTTTTCTACAATCATGCACAACTCCTTTTATTACATCGCATTTATTATTTGTTTCTTCATTTTCTTTGTCTCTTTTTGTTCAGCTTCTGCTTCTGTTTCTGTGTTTGTCTTTTTTACATTTTATCGTGTTTTAAGTGCTGACTCTATTGGTGCTTTTGTGGGTTTTTTTTTTCTGTAAAAAAATTTTTTGGGTGCAATTTTCATGTTGATTTCGGTTTCATGTTAATGAAGTCAAGGAGATATTTAAATCGTTTAATAGTGATTTTATTGTCAGCTTTTTTTTTCTTTCATTTCATTTTTCTTCAATTTTTTTACACCACACAGAGGCTTCATAAAATTTAAAACAATTGTAAAAAGTGTGGAGAGAAAAAAATTTTGTAAAAAGTGTGGATGAGAAAAAAAATTTCAAGAAACAAAACTTTTTTCAAGAAACTTTGAATGTCTCCCTCACAGAATGGCATAATTAACAGCAAATTTTATCTCGGAACAGTGTTTAAAGCAAATAATGGCATATCATAGCATGCTTAGACATTCTCCGATTTCCTATTGCTGGACTTCTGGCAAAAATTTTCAGAGAAAATAAAATATCCATGAAAAGTTTCTCAAATCTGTAGTTCGAAGTCAATGTTCAATATGTCACGCCAGTTGTGAATCACTTACAACATGAGTGGTGTGAGTTGCAAGGTTGTTATCCCTGACTAAAGAGTTGTGAAAACCAATTAAGGACGTAAATGATGTCAAGTCGCATAATCATGACGATTATTAGGCTTCGCAAGAACGTGACATTACTTGTTCACCAATTGCTTGTTTTCCCAATTGCCGTGTAGTCCAGTTTTTCCATTCTCAGCAAAATAAAAAGGACAATAATTGTTGTATGTTGCCTTGCTACGGTGGCCATACAGTAAATCTCTCACGGTCCTTTGGCAGCTCAATCAAAATGTCCTCGTTAACACATAAAAAGATTCTTTCATTCAAAATCGTTTAAAGTCGTATACTTAGGACGGATACCAACCCCTTAATGTAACATTTAGAAAATTGTGTTGTAGGGTACTTACAAGTCTCTGTCACTTGCAAAAAACCATAAAAACTATCTTTAGTTGAGTATATTTGGTAGACATTTCTGGTCAGATTAGAGTGTTGTTAGTTGTTATTATATCATCTATTACTGTTGTTGTTGTTGTTGTTGTTGTTGTTGTATTCTATTTTGTGTTTTTTTTTTTTTTTTTTTGTTATGCATTGTTAGTGATTTGTGGGAGTCAAGCTGTCACAGATTTAAGATTTAAATTAATTTGTTGTTTATTTGTTAATTTTAAAGGCTTTAGTTTATCACACACACACACACACACACACATACACATATTCAGTCAACATTTAGATACGATATTATTCCATGAAATGAAAAACTTACAAATGTTGCATGAGTGTCTCCAAAAATAGTGCCCACACCCCAAACACACATATTGCATTAGCCACTGTAGTCTGTAATCGATAACATGCACTAAAAAACTTAAGAAACTAAGAAATTAGAAGATTTCCTCGGTTTTTTTTGGTTCAACATAACCTCCAATCTTAAGAACTTTTTGAAGTATTTATCGTCTAGTCTAAACGATTATCGATTTGCTGGTGTTTTAGCATTTAAAACTCTTTCAACTTTAAAGTGTTTTAATATGTACAGGGTGACCTAAAAAAAAGAGAAAAAATTAAACAAAAAATAGAAAAAAGGATACAAAATGTTCCTGAGGATTTTTTTTTTTTTTGACAAAATTGACAATCATAGAGACTGATGGTGTAAAACTCATCAGCAGTTAAATCAATCCCTCACTCTCTCTCTCTCGCTTAACGAATAAGCCACAGTTTAAGCGATAATAAAATGAGAAAGACACCGAACAACCACCTGAAATGAATTAAGCCATCATTTAAAGTGATGGCATTGGCAGTGGGTGATGTGCTGTGGTGTGGTGTGGTGCAGTGATGTGGTGTGGTTGTTAGCTGGGCTAAACTGGGGTTAAAACTTTATGCTGTAATGGCTTTTCAATTGAATTCAATTTACGTTGAAAATTGTATGAATAAATGAATGAATCGATGAATAAAATGAATGTCTGTCTGTCTTCATACATACATATGTACATATGCATGTACATATGGTATACATATGTATATATGGCGGCATTTGAGCATGTTTATATGTATGTATGTATGTATATATGATTGTTGTAACAATTGTTAAGTGAATTTTACACAAAAATGTTTCATTTCGTTTCGTTTCATTTCGTTTTTTTTTCTTTCTTTCTACGTTTCGTTTTATATTCCAATTGTTACAAGTTAAGTGAATTTTGTTTTTAACAATTCAAGCCAATTTTTATAGATTATTTTCGAAATTTTTTCTACTCTCTCTCTCTCTGCTTTTCCCTTTTTTCAATCGCTTTATTAAGAACGTAACTGGCAATAGTACGTACGTACATGGCTAATGTACAATGCCAATGAGCACATATGGTGCTTTTGAAGTTGTTAAAGAAATTCGAAAGAATTTTTAAACGAAGTTTTCTTGCCTTAAATTTTCTATTGAAGCATTTCAATCATCAGGAATATTTATTGCATTTCCAAGATTAAATGGAAAATATACGAAGAAATATATCAACTCAGACTCCAGTTTCCAATAATTACGAGAATAAGACAAACAGTCTCAGCGTTAGGCAGTATAGTTTTCATAACGACTGTTCCACTTGTAACATGCTGGCTTCACAGCCTTTTAAACAATTGGGCAAGAGCAAAATTGTGGTTGAAGTGGCATAATCCACTAAGTTGTGCTTTGGATTTTTAGATGCAAAGTCGTGATTCAAATCAAAGCTCTTCGGGGTTTCGGCGAAATTCTCTTCGCTGACTTCTGGCAAAAACTCCAAGAGTAAAATAAAATTGTAAGCTTGCATGTTCTCTAAGGGATCTCAACGACCAGAATTTGCCCCAGAGTTCTATGGTTGTGCCCCGACTGGCCATTTCATCCGCCTCGCAGTCTTGGTACTCATGTGATATGAACATCGTATCTATCTGTTTAGGATATCTGCTACAATTAAACCGTCTTGGAATTCATCACAGAATCCAGTGCCCTGATTGCCGCCTGGCTATCGGAACTAATGATAATTTCCCGCTTCGGAACATTTGCATTTCATTTCATTTTTAACGCAGCCTTTATTGCCGATAATTCTGCCTCAATGACACTGCAGTGACCAAAATATTCCTATGAACTTCGAAAAAGTTTCACCACACCCTTTAACGAGTCCCTGAAACTTGAAGCCATGGGTGCAAATTTGTATGAATTTCTTTATGAGAAGAGCCCTTTAGTCAGGATTACAACCTAGCTTCTCATACCAATTATGCTGCCTGCATTAACTTTTATACATGAGTGGTAGGACTCTAGCCCACAGTTTAAAGGAAAGATTTTGAGAAACTTTTTATGACAGTTTTTTTTACTCTCGGAGTTTTTACCAGAAATCTGCTCAAGGGAGGTCGCCGAAGAAATATTTTCTCATATTTCGTTTTGTTGGAAACGTCTGAGCTGGGATTTGAACCGTGACCTCACCTCTGATAAGCCAACACACTAACTACTAGACCATGGCAGCCTTATAGGCCGGGGTATTCCACACCCAATGGTTCCCTGCAACTTGGTGAAATCGGTGTAAATTTGTACGGAGTCCTTTGTAAGGTGCGTTGCACCATTTTCACACACTTTCCTTAGCCCTTATGTCTCTGGTAGAAAGCAAAAAAAATGAAATCCAGTGCCAACGTGGACCTTGTGCACATGGTACAACTGCTAATTATGCAGGCAGTTCTTTGATCGAGTGATTACCATACCGGGCTACGGATGTCTGGTGTCGTTATAATTTTTAAGAAAGATTCAGCTGGTTGAGAAGAGCTAATTGCGCTCTCTAATGTGTTTGTGGCTCAAATTTTTTCCTACGTTTCCTATATCAACCCTTAGCTACCTTTTCTCCTTTTCTCATTACCTTACCATCTTCAATAGACTTTATCTCTCTCTCCCTTCTCTCTTCTTCTAGGACCATTTACAATGAGATTATTTAATCTCTCGGTATTGTGTTTGTCTCAACATAACCTAAACTAACATAACCTAAAAAAATCTAATACTTGGACTAATGCATCGTTATCTTGAAAGATGTTTCCAGAATCGAAGACCATTAGAAATCCTTTTTAAAGCTTTTAATTAAGTTGCATTCTAATTTAATGCTCTCTGTCTGATGCAAAATATAACATGGAACTCCCCTTTATTAATTCACAGCAATTTCTTATAAATTCAAGAGCTTTTAAAATCGTTTTAATTTACTTGAGATTACCCTCTGAAAAAACGGAAGTAAAAATGCCAGAATTTTAACACCTTTTATTAAATTAAATTATTTAAAACGCTTAAATTGTTTATCCACTTACAACAACAGAAGAAGAAAAAACGCCCAAGTATGAAGTAAAATTCCCTGCATTTAAGGTAGAGAAAGAGAGATAGAGAGAGTGTATAAGAGAAAAAAAAACAGGACGAAACAAATATTATGACGTGTTAAAAAGTTAAAACCACTTGTGTAAGATTATGTGCATTTAGTAGCTGCATTTAGCCACTTCAAAACAACAACAACAAAAAACAGAGAAACAGAGGGAAAAAACAAAGTTTAGGTCGCTGGTGGAAAAAAATTTGGAAAATTTTCACAGCAGCGAACAACTTGTTTAACTTTTTGGGATATCCCGACTCTAGAGATGAAAAATACCAGAAAAAAATCCTTAAATATGAAACAAAAACAAAAACAAGAAAAGAAAAGAAAAGAAAATATCACAACAGTGTTGTACAGTGCACTAGATGATGTAGCAAAGTTAACAAATAACAACAACAACAACATTCGAGAAGAGAAAAAGAAGAAAAGAAATACAAATAACGTAGCAGGGACGAAGAGACAGGCTTGTGTACAACATTCATTCTCTATATTAAAGGCACGCGCTAAAAATTATTAAAGAAATGAAAAGAACTTTATTTTTAAGCTCAACTTTTCACTTTTCCCATCTCTAGTTGCACTAGTACTAAGGAAGTAATCAAATGCACTATGGCCTGTGTTAAGACAAAACTATTGAATAAACAGGTAAATGGTTTAAAGAGAAATTACCCACTGAAGGACATATTCCAAATATAGAATTCAAATCCAAAGTTTTCTTTCGCCTCTTCAGCTATACAAAGTATTAGAGATGGATGTGCGCAATGGGTAAAACCCATAATGGAGTATATCAGAAGTTACGTAAGTAGATTATCTAAAGTGTTATGCCGCTTTGTGATACCAAAGTTTAACATTTACCCTAATCTTTAAACCATGCGGAACGTCTTTTAAATTCACTAAGACTACGAAGCTCTGTTATTCGTTTAAGTTTCCCAAGTAGGGGACATTGGCAGTCTGAGTCGATGTATCAGAAACTGCGGCTGTGTTCCCATACTAGGCGATAGCAGAAAATTGTGGTATCACAATGGGACGGATGTGGCTAAAGTGTGTCAATCCAATTTTCTAGAATGGACAGCCACCTCTATTGCCACCTTTTTCTTCTCTCACAAAGAGCTTGAGCATAAGTCTAGTAGATGAATTACAGTTTCCTTCCTTTCCTCATCTCTAGAGTTCTTGCACAACACATTTGCCACGTGTCCAAGACCAATGCTTCATATATGAGTACCCATAACTTAATGTCCAGTAATGAGTTCAATTATCGTACTCCTTTGGAGTTTGAGCAGACTTTCCTTACACTCTCCATCCATCTGTGGCAGAAAATTCTGCGTCTATTCTCTCTGTATTCGAAGCCATTCTTGTGTCTTTAACTGAATCCATAACTGTATAGTCAATTGTGAGCCCGTAAGGATTCACAAATTAGAGAAGTCATCGAAGAGTTCGATGGCTGTGCCTCATCTGGTCAGTTTATCTGTTCGGCAGTTGCCCAGAGTATCATCATGCCTTAGTACCCACGTGATAATCCTCTATCTGATTGAGATATTCGTAACTGCTATGTCTGCCTCTTGGACTTCATTACTTCCTACCTAGCGCCTTTACAGCCCCCTGGCTCTGAGAAAATACAATAGCATGGTTTCGGAGTATTAACGTCTCTTACAATACTTGCTGCAGCGTGAATTGCTGACACTTCTGCCTGAAAGATGTTACAGTCATCAGAGTTGCCAATTATATAAAAAATTACGTTAAATTTCGAAAAGTCTACTCTTACTGAAGCGCTCTTTATTATTGGCAATATGGTCTGCCTTCAAAATGCTACTCCGTTAGTTAAAATAACTCCCAAGAACTTTACCGCTGTTGTTATACGAATTTTTTCCTCTTTTCGCCCTCGAGTTCCATAGCGAATTCTATTTGAATAAGACTTTGGCAGATAGAATGGGATATTGGAATTGACTGCACAGACAAATAGTACGTACGTTACCCTATAAACGATTCACTTCTATTCAATATTATGTGAGCCAATGGCACAAACTACCATGAATAATGGGTGTGTGACAGTCTACGTCATGAATCAATAGGTCTGCTTACTATCATCAGTGAATACTTTTACTCATTTCCTGTACGTGGCTGACAAGTCCCTACAGTCCCAAGGTGTTGTCAGCTTAAAAAGTAAATAAAAAAAAAATCCAGCTTTAAAGAAACAAAAACCCTCGAAATTCTATTGTTTGGTCTTAGCATTTAAGCTTACGGTATAAAGAACTAAAGAAATTAAAAACTTTCGAAGAAAAAAATGCATTTCTTTGGGTTGTAAAGATCAGGAAACTGAAATGATTTAAACAAGTGTTGGCTGGTTGTTTGGTTGCTTGGTTGGTTGGTTGGTACTGGGTTGGTTGTTGCTTGATGCTGGGTTGGTATTTATGATGATGCATTTACAAGTGCAGATAATTTTATTTGGCCATTAAAAAAAATTTTTTTTTGTGTTTTTTTTCTCTTCTTGTTGTTTCTAGTTGTTTCTGGTTGTTTTTTCTTTGTCTATTCTTTCAATTTAAATGGCGGAAGTATTTTAAAAAATATTACAGAACGATAAACTTTAACTACAGCATGGGTATCCTTATAATCCCATAAGTTTTTTGGGGTGTTAATAAAATGGTCACTTTTTCCGTTTCGTTATTGTTGTTGTTGTTGTTTTTGGTGTTTGTTTCATTTAATATTTCTTTTATTTTCTTTTTTTTTTTGTGCTGACCCCGTGTAAAAATATACGATTTATTTTAAATAAAACTCCATACAATCTTTATGTCTTGTTATAATATTTAGTACACAAGTCATAAATATTTACAATCGCCATTTGAAGATGATGATGCAAAACAAAACCAAAAAAAAAAGAAAGAAAACAAAGAAAAAAAAGTTGTTAAATAAGCTCATAGAGCAGCTGGTTAGATGGTGCATGGACAACTGGACGGACAATGCACGGGCACTGTGTCTTAAAAAAAAGCTTAAAAAATAAAACGAACGAAAGAAAAAACAACAACAACAACAAAAAACACCAGAAAAAAGAACGAATTACTGTTTATTTTAGTAGCAATTATACTGGCGATAATTTTGGTTCTGCACGGTTTTATCTGTTTATGCAACAGCAAACATAAAGGAGAGAGCGACATAGAGGGAGAGGGAGTGAGAGAGAAGAAAGTGTTTCTGCTTAAATGTGATTAAATTTTATTATACTCAAGAACCTGTTTCCTTTTCATGCAATTCCATTCCAACTATCCCAAGCATAATCCATTTTGTTTATATTCTTCTCCTTCTTCCTGTGAATGGCTTGTCAATGGTAATGCCGTGCATGCTGCAACGCTTATTTACGTGTATGTACATGTATAATGTTGTATAATAAAAACATTTAAAGGATAATACCTCATAATAAATATGTAATTTATGTTGCTGCTGTTGCTGTTGTTGTTGTTGTTGTTGTTGTTCTTTATTATAGCCAAAAATGATCCGCAATATTTTCCATAAAAAAAAAAGAAAAAACGAAGCTTTAAAGAGGCACTCACTACACATAAGGTGTTAAAGCATAAGCTCAACTCTTTTCTTTTATTATTGAATAGAATATCAATTTTCAAAGCGCCAAAGCATTTTTCCCCACACAATATTTATTGAATTTGTGTGAATTCGAAAAAACGTCTTTCAATAATTTGATGAAATTTTCAAACATTTGCAGATAATATTTCTGTTCATTACTCCTGCACTTAATTGCACATGACAATACTTTAGTCACGTTATGTGTGTGTCAGTTTTCTCCAGGAGTAACGAAAACTACAGTTTAAAGTCGAATCAGTTGCTTACGGGAAATGAGAAAAAGTACTCATGAATGATAGTATGCAGACCTATTGATTCATGACGTAGACTGTCACACACCCACTATTCATGGTTGTTTGTGTCAGTGGCTCACATAATGTTGAATGGAAGTGAATCGTTTATAGGGTAACAAACGTACTATTTGTCTGCGGATCGGCAGCAGAGTCAAATCGAATATCCATTCTATCTGCCAACTCTTTATTCCAATACAATTCTTAACGGAACACGATGACAAAAAAGTAAAAAAAAAATCGTATAACTACAGTGATACAGTCCCTGGAAGTTATTTTAACTAACCGAGGAGCATTTAGGCAGCACATCATATCGCCAATAATAAAGAGTCCTTCAGTAAGGGTAGACTTTTTGAAATTTAAAGTAATTTTTTGATCACTGTAACATCTTTCAGGCAGAAGTGTCAGCAATTCAGGCTGCAGCAAGTATTATAAAAGACGGTAATACTCCGACATCCTACTACTGTACTTTCTGAAAGCCAGGAGGTTGTCAAGACCCTGGCTTTCGAGGTAATGAAGTCCAAGAAGCAGGCATAGCAGTTACGAATATCTCAACCAGCCAGCGGAGTATCATGTGGGTGCTAAGGCACGATGGTATTCCGGGCACAGCCATCGAACTCTTCGATAAGTTCTCTATTTTGTGAAATTCGCTGCACACCTACGTTCTAATAATTGACAATACTTCGAATATAGACAGAATGACGCAAAATTTTCTGCCATAGATGGATGGAGAAAAATCGTTGCGATTATTGAAGTCTTTACTGGACATTACGTTATGGGCACTTATATACGGAGCATCGGTCTTGGACACAAGGCAAATGACATCTGCAAGAACTACAGAGATGAGGAAAAGAAGGAAACTCTTCTTAGCCAACAGGACACAGATATGAGGAAAGGGAGGAAACTCTTCTTCAACTACTAGGCCTTATGTCACAGAAGAGAGAAAGTCACCGGAGATAAGATAAGATACCTCAGCTGGGATTTGAACCATGGGATCTCGTCTTCTAAATTAACTCACTGCCTACTACACCATGGAAAAATTTTGTTTAAGAAAACTAAACTGAATTAAAAGACTGAAATACTTGAACGCAGTCCTTACGCAGCTGGGATTAACGGCAGGAATAGTACTAAAACCTGGCCAATGTTTTCTCCAAACGATTATGACTTCAGCGGATTGCCTACAAACTTCAAACCAATTTCGTTTGTAATAAAAAAAAAAGAGTTTTTTGTTTAAAAAAAAAATATTTTTTAAGTCACTAGACAGACGTCCATAATAAAACATAAAAATGTAGGTCAACTCTTGCACCAGTCATCGAGGTGATCCATGGATCATTAAGGTCAACTTACCTAAAACGGTTAGCCAAACTTGTCATGTAGACCACCACACTATATCACGGGACACAATCAAAAATCGAAGGAGAAATAAATAATAACAATAACAACAACAACAACAATGAGAAAATTTATTGTTTTATGCAAGAAAAATAACCAGAAACCTGCAGCCTGCACTCGAAATAAATGCAAGCCCGGTCAAAGTCATAAAACTATACACGTAACATATAATAATAATACCCGATTTAATAGAACTGCTGCAGTAATCGAATTATCGTGTGTTATTATTGTCAGGCCTTACGGTGGTGGTGGTGGTATAACGTAACGTAAATGTAAACTTTTTTTTAAAGATTTTTTTTCGACTTTTTGTGGCCAAAAACATATGGTCAACAGCAGAAGTATTAAAGCCAAATGGAGTGAAGAAAAACAACAAAAACAAAAGAAACAACAACAAAAACAAAACAAAAAAAAAATCATAAAATTTATCTGCTTATTGCAACGCCATCTGCAACCAATAAAGTGATACGACAATAACAGCAACAACTCGTGTTGTTGTTGTTGGTCTGTTTGTCTATTTTATATGATTTTACACACACTAACTGTAATACAACAATGCATATGTATATACATGGGCTATTATTGTTTTGGTTGTTGTTGTTGTTGTTGTTGTACGATGTGGCATGCAATTGCAAAACATTATAAACCATGATGCCAGTGGCAAATTCTATTTCATCTCTGTTGTCTTGCTTCGCAGTTTTTTTTTTCTTTTTTTTTTTGGGTACTTTTTTTTTGGTAGTTTTTGAGTTGTTTTGTTGAAAAATCGCCGTGTGTGCAACCTGCTATTATTATTAGTGGCCACTAAAAAAGGCAACAACCTTCGCAGAGCAACAGTTTATTTGCTTACGTTGGTGTCTCATGCTCATGCTTAAGCAACATAATGTTCCAAGTGTTTTTGGGGTGAATTTCTACTCATGGGTGTGTGTATGTGTTTGTGTTTTTTCAATCACTATTTCACCAACAATGACACAACAACGTAAGCATGGTAATACCACCACCACCACCATAAACCATGAAAAGAATAAGAAAAAAAAACAAAATTTTTTTTACAAAAATTTTTCCAAAAATTGCATGAGTTTTTTGGTAACTTTAAGTAACCAGTCGAGTGGGGGGGGGTGGAGGGGTTAATATTTTCATAAATTCAACGACAAACAGTAATATTATGGGCATTAAGTTTATTTCTCCTAAAATGTTGTTCTAAATGTTGTTCTAGTTGTTGCTGGCAATAAAGTTATTGCACACACACACACACACTCACCTTCGAAACTGTTATGGCTTTAATAATTTAACGTGTTATAGGATTAAGGCGCACTGTGGTTGCAGGCAAATAAAAACAGTAACGCCTTAACAAAATTGTTCTAAAAGTCACATAGTCTTCACACTTTCTCAGGCATTTTAATGGGGAGCCAGTGAACTGCATGCGACCATGCGTGGCACCCAAAAACATCTTTTTCGAATATTAAAACACGAACGTACTTTGGTCATTACAACCATTTAGTCCGGCTTACAACCTAGATTCTCACATCAACCTTGTTTTGTGTATTAATTTTATGCATGAGCGACACAACCTCATGGCAATTTCATGGCCACTTGGTCACATCAATCGGTTACAGGGGTTCCTCGATTTGATCCTTCCAACCCACTTCGCCGACTTTCGCAAATCCCTACATCAACTACTCGCCTTGCCAGAATATCCTCCTCCATCCAAACGACACGGCCGATCCAGCTGGATGTTAATACGCTACACAACGTCCATGTCGTTTACAAGCTCACACAGCTCACTGTTGGATCGGATGTGGAAGTCAGCGCTAACCCGCACTGGACCGAAGATCTTGCGTAATACTTTTCTCTCGTATACTCTTAAGCCTGCTGCATCCGTGCGTAATAGTGTCCATGCCTCTGAACCCTAAAGAAGCACGGGGAGAATGAACGTCTTGTAGGGTATTAGTTTTGTTGTACAACAGAGGTCCCTCCTTCTGAATTGCCTATTGAGACCATAGTAGCACTATTTGACAAGAGTGATCCTGTGCTTGATCTCCAGATTGACATCATTTTCGGTGGTAATGGCGGAGCCAAGATAAATAAATTCTTTGACTATATCGGGAGAATAGTCATCGTAATCTGTGATAACCTACTGTACACTTTATGGACGCTGTAGCTGAAGCTGCATATTCCCAAGTATATTTAACATCCTAGGTTTAAACTCGCTTTCATCAAGTAGCCTTCTTTACGCAAGGACTACGATTAAAGGTCTAGTTGTTTCGCATGAAACACGACGTTTCCAAATGGAATTCATATGTCACAGTTCAAAGAGCAATAATATGCCGTTATTGCACTACCCGATTCCCCCGTGGATAATTTAAAGTCATCCTTCAAATTGAATATAATTTCTACTCCCTCTAAACACTGTCCACCACCGTGCCGCTAAGCCAAACCAAAAACTTCAAAAAAAAAAAACCTCCAGTCAACCTCAGTTCAACACATACATTTGAGGGTTTAAGACCCTGCATTAGCTATTCCGTTTGCATGTAAACGTTGCATGCCCACACACACACACTCATACATACACGCAGCAACCAAGCATGTAAGCATATGTTCAAAAGTGTGTTGTATGTTGCATGTTTAGTTGTTGCAACTATTAAACAAAAAAATTTTTTTGTTGTTTTTCTACAATTTGAGGGCTTATGGCAGGCAGTCAGGCAATAACAGCCAACCAGTCAGTCAGTCAGTTGGTCTGTCTATAAGACAGTTGGCCTGGCTGAAACTATTTATTTACAAGGTAAATAGTTTTTGTATTTTGTATTAGTGTTTGTGTTAATGTTCAAGCGCTCAAGTCATGTGTTTGATGTGACCATATTTGTTGTAATTGTTTAATAGTCGTTGTTGTTTTTCTGTTTTTCTTTTTTTATGGCATTTTATCCTCGACGAAAACGTTTGTTTTACACCAGTATTCTACGACCGTTTGCCTCAATGGTGGATTCCCATATGCTATAAGCGGGTATTGGATTGCCTTTATGACTAAATTTGTAAAACTCTTTTGGCTAATATGGCCAATGTTTTGTGTATAAATTGGGAAAAGGGTAAGCCATAGCAAGATGTAGAATTAAGAAGAAAAAAATTAAAATTAAAACAAAAAATTCAGAAAAGTACTTTTGAAGTACTAAATTGAAATAGTATTTGCATTGCAATTCATACAGAACAACTTTATAAATCCTAAAATTATATTGGATTATAATGGTACTAAATGGGTACTAATTAACGAAAAAAATAAAATAAAAATACTTTTAAAAAAGGTACATTTAACAGAGGTTCATTAAAAGTCAAGTTTGAAATAGAAAATAGTGTGTTTTGCAATTGCTTAGTATGGGGTCTGATTAATATGGTAAAAAGTACTTTTTGGTACCAAAATTTCTTTGTGCTATCGAACTAAATTTTTTAAAAAAGGATGTTATAAATGTTTCCTTTTTTGCTGGTAAGGGCATATTATGTGATGCTTAAAAGCTCTATTTTGAAACCTATAAGTTTAGTACCAATTTGGTACTAAACGGGAAAAATGACTAAATGATTCCTGCTTTGTAAAACCACAAAGAATATCATTTGAAATTAGTACCATGAGAAGTAATTTTGTGTTCGCTTGCCTTTATTATTTCAAATGGCTTAAATGCACGCAACGGGTACAAAAATAGTACCAAAAAGGGGAAATGTTTTTAGATTATAGGGAATCCAACACTGGCACACTATCTACTAGACTACCAAAATATCTATCACTACTAATAAATCAAAAATCAGCAAATAATAATCCTATATTTGAAAGCAAATTGTTATTATATTCAGTAAAATACCTTTTAAAAATAAAGTACTTTTAAAAAATTATACGAATAAACTAGAGAATAAAAAAAATAATTTTTAAAAAATACTATTTAGTGAAAAGTACTTTTGGGAAAAAGTAAAAAGGACTTTAGAAAAAAGTACTTTTAAAAAGTACTTTAAAAAAAGTACTTAGTACTTTTAAAAAAAGTACTTTTGTAAAAAAATTATTTTTAACAAAAAAAGTGCTTCTTGAATGTAAGTATTTCGATATGCGAAATAGTTTAGCCCAAATATTAATTTTACAAATTTTTACAGGGGCTTTTTGGTACTTTTTCGCTAAACGCTAAAATCGAGCAAAAATTTCTATTTCATACACATAGAGAGACCTTAGAAGTTGTTTCTACTACCAGCTTCTTTCCTGGTCCTTTTTGCGGGGTTTTTGTGGTACGTTAAACTGAAACATACAACAAAAATTTCTGTGGGAGAGATTCCAAATAAAGCCAGAGACTGCTTGGCCCGTGTGATGATATTACAGTTTATATGGCTGTACTTATGCCGAAATTCAAAAGGAATATTTTCGAGTATTACCTAAACAAGATAAGTTACAGATGAAGGGCTTTTAGATCCTGAGAATTTATTCGTCCGCCTTCCTCACTCATATGCCACAGTAGGAGAGATGTATCCATATTGTAACATACTTAACGAATATGGGTTCATGTGGATCCTGTCCTACAGATTTTCCAACTGCAACGATGTAGAAGAAAATAAGACAGTTGGTAACTGCCTTTGCCACTTAGAAACCTTTTCCGTAATAACTAAGAGCATATCTTTCGGTACTTCAATCTGACGAATTTGATTTTATTGATCATGTAATGTGTGTCTCATGGCATTAGTTGGTGGCCGAGCCGTCATATAAAGTAAGAAATCAACCAGGACCATAAAGGCATGTATTTTAGCATCACTGTTCCCTTGTATATAGATTATCTAAAATTGAAGTCACAATTCAGTAGCTAATCGCGGTTCAAATCCCAATACGAAAAATTGTTTCATCGGGGACTTCTTCTCAACTGTCTTCTGGCAAAAACTCTGGGTGTTAATAAAAATTCTTATGAAAAGTTGCTCAAAAATTTGTCTTTCAGAGTCTACTTGAATAAATTTAATGCACGCAACATGGATGGTGTTAGAAGTTTGGTTGTTATCTTGACTAAATGGTTATAATAACCAATAATATATAGTTCAATAGGTCACGATCTTCTCACTATTTAACTTCGTATGGTTCAAGAATGCGCTGAGCTTTAATGTATTTCTGTTTTCTATAAAATGAAATCCTTTATTGGCTTACCCTATAAGCAATTCTATCTACCTGTACGTGTATAGTTTTGGTATTTTTTTAAAGGTCTTCCAAAAAGGCGGTCAAAATGCCAACAAGAGCACATAATTTTTTCAAAATGCATGTAAAAGCCGTGATGATGACGATGGCTGGCTACACGGCTTTGAACAGTATTTTGTTGTTGTTGTTGGTTCAAATCAATTTTTCTATTTTTTTTTCTGTTTTCGTCCAAAAATAGTTAGGCAAGTTAAAATTTATTTCGTTTATGTTACCAGTAACTGTATGTATGTGTATATAAGCCATTGTAATGTGGCCAACAAAAAAGCGAAAGAAAAAAAGTTACCAACCGTGTTTCTAACTGATGTTTAACTTTAAATACTAAATATGGCCGGTTTGGTTTGGTGGTTGCTTGTCTATTTATTTTATGTCCGTCCGTCCGTCCGTCCGTTCATCTATCTATCTGTGTGTCTGTCTGCTTGTCTATATGACAGGCACCAAAATAGAAAAATCAAAACCCCCATATAACCGTCCTTTTTGTCCATTAGCCGGTCCAAATATCAGTTAATATTACTGTGGGTTACTCACAAGTTAGCCACGTTATTGCCCAGTTTGCACTTGCGCAAAACACTTGTGTGTGTTCATACAAACAACAACAGCAACAACAACAACAACAACTGTCACAATGAGAATAGCAAAAGCAAAGCTTAGCCAATAGAAGAAGAGAAAAAAAGGTCTTAAGACAGGTTACTTGTTTAGCCTGCAGAGATTTAACCGTTTTTTCTTCTTCTTCTTCTTCTTATTAATATAACAGTTGCTGTTGAGGTTATTTGTTGGTGTTGTTGTTGTTGTCATTGTTGACTTTTCATGTCTATTGTCAAAACTGTTAGTTGTTGCCTCGTTTTAATATCATAAAAGGTTTGTAAGTGTGAGTGTTGGTTGTTTGTTGTTGGTTTGTCTTGGCGCTGAGACTCTTTAATTAAAATTTTGATTGCAATTGATGGCGTTTCTTCTTTTTTTTCACAGTTTTTTTTGGGACTTTTTTTATTTTATTTTTTCAATTATTGAAACTGCGTGTGGTTTTATGATGATTTTTCATAATTTTTTTTCCTCTTTGCTTTTTTTTTTTGTTGTTGCTTTTTATGGCTGTAATAGTAATTTGTCTTAACGGTTTTTCAACTGAATTGCATTCTATTTTCGATCATTTAGAAAGGAATTATGAAATGGCAGGTGCTTTTTAATATCCTTTAAATGCAATAAAAACAGAAAAAAAGAAGAACAAGAACAAGCAATAACAATAACAAAACAACAAACAAAAAATTTCTGTCAAAAACGGATTTCCTATTAGCAAGTGTTGCCGCTGCATTGCCGCCACGTTGTTTCGAAAAAAAAAGGGTTTGATATACCCTCCATATAAAGTCTAGACGTTGGACCTTATGTTTGTACCTTTTTTGATTTCAATGCCACAGAGGCATGGAAAATGCATTTGAAACAGTATTCTGACTTCCAGAAACCTAGAAAGCTCCGATCGAATGATGGCTTTATGCTAATAATGGCCAAAATTTGTCAATCATTGCGGCTTTTATTTGATTAACTAAAGTTCATTAGAAATCTAAGAAAGTAGGGCGATTTTATTTTTGATCAAACTTGTAACGGAACTTCCCCAAAAACCCATTTGAACGTTTTTTAAGCCGCTTTTTCTTACCGTGTGAATATTTTTACAACACTTTTTAAAAGAGGTCATAAGGGCAGATATTATTTTTTGTTTTTGAAATGAATTTCATTTGCATTCGCTTTATTTTCACTTTCGTATGACAACACTGGCTCATCACCATTTTGGAGTAGCAGAAAGTGTCTGACAGATGTGTGTGTGTGTTTCATTGGGTTTTTCTTGTATTCTTGCGCCATCATACATTCATACATGATGCTTCATAAACATTTTCCTTTTCAATTACTTCAATTACTATGAATAATCATTGTCCTCATCATTCATTGTCATCATGATTGTCATCATGATTGCCATCATCATCGGTATATGATCTCTGTTATTACAGAAGCATTTGTGTGTGTCGTATCATCGTTGTCATCATTTTCATGACAATAACCTGTCATAACAATTTCAATATCCTGTGGAGTATTTAAATCTCTCTCTGTGTGTGTGTGTGTGTGTGTGTATACGTATCATTGTATCTGTTTTAGTCGTTCATTATGTAAAACTAGAGACAGTTTTTACACTTTATTTCCATATGAAAACCAAAAAAATTATTTTCAAGTACTTCAAAGCGTTGGAGTGTGATAATTGTTGTTGGTGTTTCGTTTTTTGCCATGATAGTTGTTGTTTTTTTATTTTTATTGTATTTGTTGCAATTGAATACAATTGATATCCAAATAAGGATAGAATGGAGGTAGATTCATGTTATTTATTTCGATACGAATTGCGATTTTTTTTAACTAGAAAAATAACAACAATAACCCTGTTACGCTATAGGTCAAGTGTGTTGATATTCAATTACATTAAATGGCAGAAAATGAAAATGGAATTGAACAGACTGAATGAAATTTACTGCGCAGCGTCATAGGATCGGAATCGTATTGGATTTTATATGGAAAAGCATTAAGTTGTTCAAGAATATTTAAGACTCTACCTTACACACACTTAACATGACCCTACAGATCACAAGTAACGAAATGAAAGACATTCATTTTAAAATGTTGACAGTTATTGACGATCCCTTGACTAGACATAGTTTTTCAAAGATTGGAAATAGTCTTCTACACTTTTTACCTTCGTTACAATTAAGGCTACCGCTTGGCAACCATGATTTGAACCAACTAGTGCCAACATAGTGAAGCTAAAGTTCTTGCACTCTACTTACAAATCGTATTCGCCAAATCGAATGTTGGCCTCAATTCAAACCACAGGTCAGACATTTCCAACACAAACGAAGTATTAAAAAAAATATTTCTTCGGCGACATTCTCTCAGCAGATTTCTCACAAAAACTCTGGGAGTGAAACAAAAGTTTCTCAAAAGTCTATCTTTTAAAGTCGACTTTAAGAGATAAAAGTAACACACACAACATAAATGACTGACTGAAGGTTTGCAATAGCCAATTATGTATGTATGTATGTATGTATGTATGTATGTATGTATGTATGTATGTATGTATGTATGTTATGTATATACAAGAAATCATGAAATATCAATTTTGCCTTTAAAATGTGATTTCTTTTTCGCTGTTTTATTTTGTTCACTGTAGGGAAAGATTTGCGACATGTGTACAATGTCGAAAATGATAACTAAGGCATGCCATCACGAATAGACTTACAAACAAACAAGTAGCTGAGGAAAACCATACGAAAATACACATGAAACGGAATAATTTTTGATCTGTCAAGTAATGTAACCGCTTTCAAAGCTAAAACGGAGAGTAACAGTTCTAATCTCGATAAAGTACTAACGCCGATGCTAAAGAAATAATTTTCCATGGTCGTAATATTGTCTTCAAGTCATTTTTAAGTCACTGTGGTCTGGTAGGTAGTATGTTAGCTTTTTAAACGCTAGGGCGTGATTCAAACCCCAAAAAAATATTTTTCTGGCGACTCTCAGCAGATTTCTGACAAACAATAACTCTGAGAGTTCATATATTCTTCATTGCGATTCTCGCAATATCTGTCGTTCAGAGTCGACTTTTAGATGTAGATTCCGCCATTCACATATTAAATTTACACACCCAACATAGGTGGTTTAAGAAACTAGGTCGTAATCCAGGCTATAGGCAGTAAAACATGCAAAAGAACAACGTTTTTTAAATTATGTGGCAAAAAAAAAACTTCTTATGAATTCTTAGACACTTCCTTCAACTCTCTAGTTCTTCTTATCATTTCCTTACTCTATCGACTTCAGCTTAGACTTCCAGTAACCTTTAATAATTAAAACGTAATTAATTGTTGGATTAAAACGTATTTAATTTTCTTTAAAATTAATTGCATATTCATTAATTGTGTCTCATCTAGTAAAAATCATAATTAATTATCATTTAGAAATCCCCATTATTACTATCAACAAAGTCAACAATTAATATAAGCCATAAATTAAAACTCACCAATAAACAATAACAATAACAACAAGAACAACAACAACAACATCAGATTATAACTAAATATTACAACAACAACAATAAGAATGAAAATAAAACACAAACAATGAATTAAAAAACACCAAAATAAGAAACAAAAGAAACTTTAAACACGTTAAAGACAATAACAAATAACGTTGACTACAACAAAAAAAAACCACACAATAACAACAACAACAACAACACCATAAATAACAACTGCAAGATAGTCAACATAATTATTGGCGCCTCCGTTATGCTTTATAAGCATAAGACCATAAAAATGCAGTTAAAATATAAACAGAGCAGCAAGCAAGCAGGCAGGCAGGCAGGCAGGCAGGCAGTCAGAGTGCAGTCAGTGCATGATAAAGCATGAAAAAATAACACAAGCAAAATCATCATCTTTATTAAAGCAAAACCGAAACAGAAAAAACCCAACTACAATGAAAACAATAACAACAACAACAACAACAACATAATCATTTAACACATCAACATCATTATTATGATCTTCTTCAAAAGAAAAAACACAGAAAAAACACAAAAAGAAACAAAAGTTTAATTCTCTTCAAAAATTTATGT
>QOCX01000041.1:584521-603960 GCA_005959815.1 Sarcophaga bullata | reverse complement strand
ATGTATCTGTACTCTATATGACACGAAAGTTATTGTTATCGATTGCAAAACAGTGATAATGATTTTGATATTAATTATCGATAAGAAATATTTTCCATATATTATTTCGATATATATATATTATATTATTATATATTATTTCGATATTTTTCGATATCAAATATTATCGATATTTTTCGATATCAAATTTTTTCGATAATTTTCGATAACAAATATTCTTAAGATTGTACAATAAAAATCTTAACTACATTTTTTGTTACAAAATTTTGAAGTTATTGTTTCGAAAGTAGACAAAATCGATTTTTGATTACTTTTTTCTTTCAATACTTGTTATCGATATTTATCGATATCAAATGTTGCCGATATTTTTCGATATCAAATGCTGTCTATATTTTCAATAGAATCTTTCGTCACAATCTTTCGTATCTAAATGTTATCCAATTATTTTTTCTTTATTCGTATGTATATCAAATACATATTTTTCGATAACAAATATTCTTTAAATTATACAATATTAATTTTAACTATATTTTAATAAACAATGTAAGTTATCGGAAATAGTTATTCCGATAACAGATATTTTTGATGACTTTTTTCCTTCAATATTTGTTATCGATATTTTTCTTAGCACATATTATCCGTCCTATTCAATATTCACAATATTCTATTGAAAATATTTATGGTTTTCTTAAAGCAAAGAAAAAATATATTTAAATTTTATCGATAATCCTCAATACTAAATATCGATAATTCAATGTAACAAATGTTATCGATAAAAAGAATTTATTTTATTATTAAGCAATATTTTTCTTAATTTCCACCCACTTCTTAACACGGAAAATACATTCTTTTTGAATATAATGAGTCTTCATGCTGTATGTATGCATGTGCTGTAAACTATTCATTGGCCTTTAAATGTTCGCTCCTTATTCGCCATACCATGAAACATTCTCTTCTACACTCTTTTATTTTATAAAAACATTAGACAGTTATTGTGTTATACAAAAAAAAAAACGTCAATCCATCATTGTGTGTTCTCGTTTGTATTGAAACTAATCTTCAGTATCAACAGGTCACTCTGTTGCACTCACTCGCGTCAGTTACAAATTGTTGTTTGCATTACAATTCTAACTTGAAAACATCATTAATCACGAGTTAAATTAGACGTTTAGTTAGCTGCTACAGTTTAGTTTGAATTTTATGGTTATTGTTGGTGCTGCTTTATTTTCTCTTTTTTCTTTTTTCTTTTCTTACAATGACACAACAAGAACAACAACAACAAATAAAATAAAATAAATTCACAACTGGGGAAATCACTGCAACGAAATGCAATGAATTTTTTGTTTACGTTAGTACGAGTCCAACCCAGTCAATTTAAAATATTTTAAAATTCTTTTCTTGCGTTTTTTTTTTTGTTGTTTTTCTTATTTGTTTTCTTTTCTTTATGTGTGTGAAATAGAAACTCAACAAATTCTTATATCATCATCACCATCATCATCATCATCATCATCATCACCATTATTTATAAGAGTCACTTTTTGTAGACACTGTTATTATTACCATCGTTATAACGTAATGATAATTTATAACGGTACTCTCTCTTTCTTTCTTTTGCTTTTTTTACTTGCTTTTGTTTCCATTATTTTCAATGTCAAAGTGAAGAACACACTTTTTGAAGAAATGAAAGTGAAATGAGTCTCAAGCAACCTTAATGGTAATGAGAATAGTATAGAGAAGACAAAAAAAAAACAGAAAACAAAGTCAAAGAAAGTATGGGAACAACAACAACAACAACAACAACAACACACATGCAGACACAATACAAAACATGGGTAAATCATTTGAAATAAACAACAATACCCAGAAACACACCTCAAAGAAAACAAAATGACGACGTGAGAGAAAGAGAGAGCAAGAACAACTAACTGTTGTTCACCATCATGATGAATATTTTTGTTATTGTTATTAATGGAGGGTATTTAAATTATGTTGTTGTTGCTGTTGTTGATTATTCAAGAAAATGAAAGTAAAAGTGAAGTCTTAAAGAAACTTAAAAAGATTAAAAACAACGACCAGGGTAAGTCCGGTAAAGATTCTTTCAGGGTCATTCTAACGGAATATTGACCAAGGAGACCTCCAAATTACAATACGCATTGAATAGTCACTTTTTTCGGATGTAATGTGTCTTCTGCAAACAGTTTAGGTACGCCCTTTCGATGATAAATTCACAAATATCTGGAAATTCTGTATGCAAGGACAACTACCAGGCGAAGTAGTATTTACTTCGGCTCTAGGCACTCTATAGTCTTTAATAAAAAAAAAACCGTAAAAGATTGTACAGGAAAGTTAATGGCTTCCCTTAACAACTATTTGTTATACTTACTTACCTTAAGTGGTTATTACAACCCTTTAGCCAACATTACAACCCAGCTTTTCACATCAGCCAATTTGCGTGTGTTAATGACGAATGTTTTAAAAACTTTTCTTGGCAATTGTATTCACTTTCAGAGTTTTTGCCAGAAGATTGCTGAGAGAAGTCGCCGGAAGTAATATTTTCTCCACATTTGGCTTAGTTCGAGATGCATGAGCCAATATACTACCTACTAGACTATGGTGATATTCATTCTGCTTAACGAATCGGTTCACCACACCCATAAATCCTTAGAAAAACATTTGAGTAAAGCTTAAACGATTCTATTTCGATCAGCTAAGCCCTTAGATTCTGTATAATTTCACCGCACCCATAAATTCTTAGAAAAGCTTTGGCGTAAAGCTGAATTAAGCGATACATCTACGGTCAACTAATTTCTACGACGACTATGTCCAACTTTCAAATTAAAATTGAAGCTCTCACGTTTTGTATCATATCTCCCATCCGTTCCCATCTGTTTTACTTGTAATCACTAAATGCACCGCTGACACAATTTCTGTTTGTGAGTTATACATCCCACACAGCATACCTTCCAAAGCCGCAAATGTAAAAATGATTTGCGTGTTTCGATTCTTCTTGTTTTTACATCTTCGTGACTAAAATGGTTTCCAAAGTCATTCTGTTACTTTTTCATCATTTTCCTTCACTTTTTTTTCTATTTGTTTTGTTTTCTATTTTTGTGGCATCATTTTGAGGTACAAATTGTTTTTGTTCTTCACTGCACAGTATAGTTGCTGGGATAATAGCTGCAATGGCTACCAAACAATTGAAACTGATTTTCATTGTTGAAAACCTGATGAAAAACATTGCTGCTAAGCAGCAACAACATGATTACAGTGCTCAACATTATCGATTAGATGTGTTTTATGACAATCATCATCAGTTTCTTTTTTTTTTTTTTTTTTTTTGGTGTGTTGTGTCAGAGCCACAACACATAACCTTTTGGTAAAACAAAACCAAACAAAAAAATTCTCTCCTTGCTACAGATGAGCTATGTTATCAACTGAAGTAATCAGGCTGTGGCTTTAAAAAAAAAAGCGCAAAGCAAAAAATGTTTACTTGTTTGTGTGTTTTCTCCAGACATTTTCATTCATTCAGTAAAGTTTTTATGGCTGCCACTGCTACTACTGCTGCTGCCACTGCTGCCGCTGATGCTGTTGCTATTGTTGTTTTTGCTTGACTTTTCTTTGGTAATGATTGTTCATGATGTTCGAGCTGTCAAATGTGACAGACTACAAACAACACCATTTTTCTTTTGTGCAAAGGCGAATGGTGGAGAAAAAAGGAAAAACAAAACCCTGCTGTTTTACCTGAATTTGCCAACTTAAATGTAACGAGGCATGCAACATAGACACTGACATGCAACTGCAACAACAACAACAACATCACCATCGAATGGTATTAAAGTATCATCATCAACAGGCAAACAAACAAACAAACAGACAAAGTAACACAAACAAACTGCCAACAACAGAAGGCCAGACAAAGTGAGAAAGACTCACTCAAAAAGCAAGAGACAAATAGACTAGAAAGGAAGCAACGAAAACTAGAATATGAGGAGGCATTGCTGGGCCATATAAGAAAGGCAAAAAACAACAAAGCAAAATAGCTTGGTTGAGAAAGCACTGGCTTGCCAGGTGTTATTTGATGGTCATGACAAAAGATAAATCTGTGCTGTGGCTTACAAAGTTATTACCGTGGCAATTGCTAGTATAGTTGCTATTGTTGTTGTTGTTTGTGTTGTTCGTAGAGTCTAATGCACGCTTATCAAAACATTTTGAGGTTTACAAATACAACCAACAGAATTTCATAAACGGCATTCGTTGCTTTTATTGTCAAGGCTGGGAAAAATCTTTGTCTTCTAATGTCTTCCTTATAATCATCACCGCCGTCAATAAGGCACAGCAATATAATCGGTATGCTACAGACGTGTCTCCTAATGGTGTTTAATATCGAACAGTTGGACAGAGTTTATGTTGCTTTCTAAGCAAACATTGGTCCTGTTTCAATTCGGGGGTTTTCTCCACTCAGAGTTTTTATGAAAAAGCGGAACTAATAGCCGTGGGAGCTTGTTTTCACGCAAAAAGTTCTTCTTTGTGCTTTCATTTCTTTTTTTTTTTTTTTTCAAAGAAGAGGTTTTGCAGGACTATTATCTCTGCCTATATTGTGCTTAACAGACCTGCATTGTACTTGAATAGATTTACTGTCTTCCAATCTCTAACTTCATTGCAAAAAACCTCTACTTCTGCCTCAACTACTGTTTTAAACTTCCACTGCGTATCATAAGTACACTTGTGTCAGGTCAAAGGATTATTATTCTCGATTTAAAGTTCTATCAACGGGACTAGTCGCAACTGTGCTTTGTTAGCTTCAGATATTTGCGCGGCCTAGATTTACAAGAATATTTGAGAATTTTTTCTCCCAATTCGTTGATATTAATAAAATATGCATTGCATGACTTTATTAGATGAGAACCCATGGTTCAAATCCCAGCTTAGAACTCTCGTGTAAAACGAAATATAAAAAAGATTTCTTTAGGCGACTTTCTCTCAGCTGTCTTCTGGCTAAAACTCTGAGTGTAAAGTTGAAATTGCCATGAAAACTCTTAAAAGCCAGTGGTTAGGAGTCGATATTAAACTGTAGGTCCCGTCACTCATGTATAAAATTGAACACATACAACACATGGGTGGTGTAAAAAGCTAGGTTCCTAACCTGACTAAAGGGTTGTAAAGACCATTTAAGTAAGTAAAGTCACGCATATGTAAAGTATTGGCCACTAGACCAGGTTATGTGTACTCCAAGGCACGGATCACGGATCCTATTAGGAATTTTAGCTCTCAAATGAATTCTCTCCGAGGCAACACTGTAAAGTGAATTTATTTTAAAAGAAACAATCGATTTAAGCTTCTGCTGAGTGAAGACTGTTAAATAAATAATGAACGGGACATTATGTTGATGGAAATGATTTGTATTGACATTTTCCACTTTACACTTTACAAACGACATTAACACTTCTCCTTACAAATACTTACAACAGCAGCAGCAACAACAACAACAACAATAACAAGATTGAAGTTTTATGGCATTATGCAGCTGCGAAACAATATTAACGTCATAATCATTGTTAGCGTTCTACTGACACAGAGCGCTTTAGTAACAATAGCAACCAATACTCTTTGTAACAATTTCTTTTGTTGTTGTTGTTGTTGCCACAACATGCCATGACGCCTATATTTCTAGGTGTTGCATTGTACGGCATGGCATGGCATTCAGGTGTTTTGGCAAGTGTTGCTTGCTTTTAATGGCTGTGCAAACGGGATTACGTTGCTAATTTTTCTTCCTTTTTTTTTGTTGTAATTTTCCGAAAATGCGGTTTTATTGTTAACTGCAGCCCCTACAAATTGCCCGAAACGAAATTGGGTGAAGTTATAAAAAAGAGCAAGAAGTGATTTCGATAAAGAGAGAGAGTAAGAGAGAGAGAGATACAGAGATTCCTTTCATTTTTTAATAAAATTTTTAAAGTTAAACTTTTTAATGCAAAAAAAAAAAAAGAAATAAGAAAAGATGCTAAGTAAACATCTGTTTAAACAAACAGATTTTCTTTCCTAACATTTGCTCTCATAGCAGAATTACTAGTTGAAAGTCCTTAAATTAAATCAAACTGACGCCAAGGCATGTTACAAATACCACCCACCCCCCCAATTAATTAAATTTCTTTGCTTGTTACTGGCTTCACTATTCTTATAAAAAAACATACAAGCTCCCGCCTCCTCCTCCCTCTATTTTCAAATAAAATAGAAAGTAAAAGAAGAAAAAACAAATTGAGATTAAATTTGTTAATCCTCTGATGGCAGCCACTTAATTTGGTCAAGTCAGTCAGATTGGCATGGTGTTGTAACAACAACAACTAATTACGAAAAGAAAATGAAAAATTTCTTCCAGCAATTAATTACACGCTCAGTAGTGGCATAATGTTGATCTTTAAGGCACTCTCAATCCGAGTCTTAAGCCCAAACCTGTTATTCTAGTATTTAATGGAGGAGTTGCCGTAGTCTAGTTGGTAGTGTGTTGGCTTATTAGGCGTGAGGTAGTGATCCAAACATCTCGAACGAAACGAAATATGAATAAGAAATGTTCTATCGGCGACCTTCCCTCAGGGCAGTCTTTTGGCAAAAAGAAAACAAATTCTTTCAAAAATCTGTCTGGGTGGTGTGCTAAACTAGGTTTAAATCTTGACTAAAGGGCTGTAATGATTAATTAAAAGAGAGTAAGAGTAAGTAAGTAAGGTGGGCAAAAAAATTTCCCATTTTCAAACTCAAAACACTAATTGCCCTGCATATAAAACTCACCCCGGAAGTTGCCTAACCTCCTAGAGAGAGGGAAAAAATCAACAACTTATTCCTAAAGGTGCAGTGTCACCTGTTATTTTTTCTGTATTTCGACAGATATTTGATCTATGGCAGCTGCAGTGCTCTCTTCCAAAAACCTGAACTGTGACTGATTTCTTCCAGTGCATGCGAGTTTTTATGTAACCCTGAGAGAATAGTTTAGTGGAGTCAATTCGCCTGATCTTAGCGGTCAACTGATTGCCCATGAAATGTGAGTTTAATTGCTCATTAGAGTCATGACGTAATAATCTAAATTTTATGTCAAATTATCCTTCAAAATCCATAAAAAAAAAATTTTAATTTTTAAAACTTTCAAGGAAATTATTTCTTATTTCCTCCTCATTGTATTGCAATTTTGATGACTTTCTTCGAAAAACTTTTAAATAACAATCAGTGGCTGTGTATTCCACTTTCTTGACATTTCTTTTTTTGTTGTTGTTTTTTTTTGTTGTTGTTTTTGTTTCTAAATAATCATGTTACATAAGAAAAGTTTTAGTGACATTTTATATCCTGTAAGTAAACTTACCAAGAAAAATTATGATGACAATGACGATGATGATGCTGATACCTTACACACTGTCACACTGTGTCACAATAAATGTGTGACAAATTTTTGTGATGACATGCTAGTGACATAATAAAGTTATTTCTCTTGTTTTTTGTTTGTTAGAAAGAGAAAAGATGATTGATTTTTCTTTCTTTCTGTTAAAATGTAAATAATTTTTTAAGTTGGCTTTGAAAAGTTAATTTTGTTGAAAGAGAAAGTGATTTTTAGGTCATAAAGGTCAAACTGGGAAAGCATATTGTGGAAGATGTGGAAAACAGAGCGTAGTGTCCTTAGAATTGAACCCAAAAAAAAGTTTCTCTAAAATCTGTCGTTCATAGTCGACTTTAAACTGTAAGTATCGCTTCTCATGGATAAAATTAGCACAGACACGTTTTGTATTACCGAAGTTTCATAATTTAGCGTATTTCGCTGCAGAGGCGTATACTGCCACAGCATTATATTCAAGGCATAGCCATGTTCCTGTGATCCCAAGCAGTTAAGGCAAATTAAGCAAAACTTTCAGTCCCTTGCATTGTAATACAGGGAGTAAGCTAGACAAAGCTTGGATATACACTTTTCTTTAGTGTTGTCTTACGAAAACCCCACAAGACAAAGTCTAATGGGATCAAATCGCACGTTTTCAGCGCCCAGTTGACATCATCTCCATGTAAAGAAATCATATCTTCAAATCGGTTGTCCATAATATCCAATGTGGCTTGAGCTGTGTAGCACGTTAGCTCGTCCTGTTAAAATCACTTGTCGTTTATGAATAGCTCTCGCAATTTAGACCAAAATAATATGGCAATTGTCGACCTATAATGCTCACCTTTGATGGTGATGGACTGGTCAACATCGCTTTCAAAGAAATACTGACGATGGCAGCTGAAAATCCATATGAAACAGTAACTTTTGCGAAATGCATTTGAGGCACTTGCAGCATTGGTCTCGTTCCAAGTTTGATAATTTCATTCGTTCACGTACCCATTCATCCAGAAATGGGCCTCATCGCTGACGATAATTTTTCGATAATAATTTTAGTCGGTATTGCCAACTGTTTCAAAGCCCATTCAGCAAACACACGGCATTTTCTATGATCGTCCATTCAATAAATGTCAACTCATTTAACAGATGTAGCTTCAACGAGACGGGTATTCTCAACTATTAAAAGAAGTTGGTATGGAAGAATTAGATTTTAGAACAGTTGAATTACTAAATAACTATTCCAGATTGTTTAGTACACACTACAATGGTTGGAATACAAAAACTCCATCCGATTTTGATTCATTGGTTTAAGACAGCGCACTTAAGTAGTGGCTAATTTAAAAAGGAATTAATAATCCGTTAGTGGAACGTTAGCGTAACGTTAGTGGAATGCTAGTGTAACGTTAGTGTAACGTTAGTGTAACGCTAATATAGCGTTAGTGTAACGTTAGCGTAACGTTAGTGGAATGCTAGTGTAACGTTAGTGTAACGTTAGTGTAACGTTAGTGTAACGCTAATATAGCGTTAGTGTAACGTTAGCGTAACACTAGTGTAACGTTAGTATAATGTTAGTGTAACGTTAGTGTAACGTTAGTGTAACGTTAGTGTAACGTTAGTGTAATGTTAGTGTAACTTTAGCGTAACGTTAGTGTAACGCTAGTGTAACTTTAGCGTAACGTTAGTGTAACGTTAGTGTAACGCTAGTGTAACGTTAGTGTAATACTAGTGTAATACTAGTGTAACGCTAGTGTAAAGCTAGTTTAACGTTCGTGTAACGTTAGTGTAACGCTAGTGTAATGTTAGTGTAACCTTAGTGGTAACGTTAAGGTAACTGGCTAGTGTAACGTTAGTGTAACGCTAGTGTAACGTTAGTGTAAGCTAGTGTAACGCTAATGTAACGTTAGTGTAACGCTAGTGTAACGTTAGTGTAACGCTAGTGTAACGTTAGTGTAACGCTAGTGTAACGTTAGTGTAATACTAGTGTAATACTAGTGTAACGTTTGTGTAACGTTAGTGTAACGCTAGTGTAACGTTAGTGTAATACTAGTGTAACGCTAGTGTAACGTTAGTGTAACGCTAGTGTAACGTTAGTGTAAGGTTAGTGTAACGTTAGTGTAACGTTAGTATAATGTTAGTGTAACGTTAGTGTGACGTTAGTATAATGTTAGTGTAAATAACGAGATAACGGTAATCAATAGTCTAAGGCTCTAGCAATACTTTCGTCATCCAAACTGTTGTACACCAGACAGTTACTGCTATTTACAAAGTTAAATATCTTCTAATGCTTCTTCTTCTCTTGTATTAAATTTTAAAAACATTTTGCTTTTTGCCAAAAAAAAAAAAAGTAAGCGAAAAGGAGAAACAAAAACAACGTCATTTACTAACTTGTCGACAATTATTTCAGGCCATTAACTTTTTGATTTACCCACGTTTTTATCTTCAATTTTTTTTTCTTGCTTTTGTTGTTGTTTTTTTTTCTTTTTTTTTTTTGTTATACAAATTAAATTAATTATAAAAATTTGTTTTTATTCTTGAGCTTTATATTGAGCATCCTAACATCCTTGTAATTTCATTATTTCGCTGACTTTGTTGCAATAAGGGGGTCAAGTTTTGGTTTGGGGGGAAAGGAAAGAAATGAAAGCTATTGTGGCAAAATGAAAGCAAAAAAGAAAAGAACAAATAATGAGGATTAAATGTTCAGAGTAGCAAGCCAGCAAAAAAGAAGAAAAAAACTTCGAATACAAGAAAAATGATAATGAAAATTGGTAAAATGCATCCCAAAAAAAAAAAACGGAAAAAGAAAACGAAGAAAAAACGGGTAAAAGCATGACAACAAATGTTAAATTTATAGAAGCATCAGCTTCTTTTTTCTGCCAATGTGGCTAAAGATTTAACCGTTTTGGGTTATGGGTTATGGGTGATGGGTGATGGGTGGTGGTTGAGGGTAGTGGGGCAAGTGAAAATAAAAACCAAAAGAATATTGTCTAATGCACTAATATTTTGCTGGTTTTTGCTGTTCTATTTTCTTGTTTTCCTGTCTTTTTTTTGTCATTCTTGCTTTCTTTCTTTCTCTAAAGTCTTTTTGTTTATCGTATCGTTTGTAAACGCTTTAGCTGTTGTTGTTGCTGATGTTGTTACTATATTTTGTTGTATAAAAATGTTGCACTAACGAATGAATTTTAATTTCACAGTTCAATGATTTTATTCAAGCGTTAAGCGACGAAAATTTTAACCAAAAACACACACACACCTACACATACACTCTGAGGAAATCAACCAGCCCCCAAACTGTACACCACATCCCACAGACAACCGGCTACGTTACCCTAGCGTCGTAATAGCGGGCGTAATGTAGGCGACAGGCGCTTGCAAAAAGCAAACCAAACTGTGCAATGCCAGTCTGTTGTAGAGGGGAACTATTCAGTCAGCCGGCATCAAATTCTTACAACCACAAACGCACAAAATCCGCAATCGTATTACAATGGAAATAATTTGGTTTTGTTATCTAGTTGTTGTTGGTGTTGTTTTCTAGTTTTTCCTCCAATATTTTTAAAAGTTTTTTCCGTTTTTCTTGTTTTGTTGCAACTATTGTTGCCTTTCTTCATTTAGTTTACAAATGATAATGGTTTGGAAGAGAAAAAAAAATGTGTTTTTTCCTTTTTTCGGCTTTATTTGTGCACTATGGGCTGTTGTGGAGTTGTTTTTAATTTAAATTTAAGTTTCATATCCTTGGACTAAACATTAGAGAATGCCGTCCGAAGAAGTAATACAGTACAATGACGTTGTCATCATCAATGGTTATTAAAGTGCCACGCCCCTAAATTGTAGGCGTACTTAATTTAATTCGTTTATTTGAGATCTCTTAAACAAAGAGACTTAAAATTAAAAAAGAATCTAATTCGACATCATGTAGGCTTGAAGAATACTTGTTCACAATATGGGTCACCTCAAGCTCAATATGTAGACTGTGTGATGGGGGAGAATAAATCATCAGAATACATATGTGTGTGCCTGGAACCTATGCCACATTTTTATATACCAAAAGGATATTAAATGTTAAGCAGTTAAGTGTCATCATTGACGCCTGTTTGTCAGAACAACTGGCGCAGTGCGGTAGATCGCATGAAGTATTAATATGGCACCATAAGGTGACTATGACTAGCCCTCTTAATAAGTGCGTAAATAATTTCATAATTTATCTAGGGCCTTGTGCTAGGCTTCTGGATCGATTTTCGCATTTTAAAATTAGTAAGCACCGTCACGAAAAATTATTTATCCCGTGCTGTATTTGAACCTAGGTTTCCAGGTCAATAGTCAAACCTTGTAACCCCTACATCATTGCAAATAACTTTTAATGAAAATAATCTCGCAAACGTTTCCTTTTCTGTTTTTTTTTTAAATCTTTTGCCTTTTCATTCCAGCACTGTATGAACAACACACCAAAGCACTCTTTTGAAGAACGCAAACTTGACTAAGTAATTATCGGTGTCTCCTCAATTGGTCTGTTAAATTGACACTAAAACAAACGGTTGTCAAAGAAGAAAAAAAGAGAAAAAGTTTTTACAGTCATGTGTAGCCAATTTTTAAGCCTTTCGGCTGACGATAGTGATTTCATTGCTTCTTAAATACAACGGTTGAGTTGTATTTAAAGATAGTAGTTAACATAAGAATTATTTTGTTTTATGATGCAGTAGCAGATCGCAGTAATTAATTCCCTTACAATCACATTAAACACTCAACAAATCCCTCATAAAGTTTGCTGACACTCAATGCGCAAAGCTAATCACTTCAAAAGCGATACGAATTCAAACGAATTTCCGCGGTATACTAGAATTGGTCATTACAAGTCTTTAGGCACGTTTTAAAAGTTTTATAATTTAAGCCCATAGTGCAAAACATACGTTTTCTGTATACAATTTAAAAAACGTTTATTTTTTTATCTTATTTGCACGTGAATAAAGTCTTTATTTGATTTCTTGCATTCGTAATGATTGTAGTTTTAAGGCCATAGTGCAAAATAGTTGAGTTTTTAAACACTGAAGAAATATTGTTTGTATCTTAACATTTAATATTTTAAATCTTAATAAAAATTACCATTACTGTAGATATTGTTAAAAAGAATTAACAAATTTCAAGCCATTGTGCAGGAAATTTAAAACATCCTTTCGTCAAGACTTCTACGCAGACTTCTGCGGACATTAAACAAAACAATTGTGCTCATTAGAGATCCCTAGTGGACGTTTGATCCGATTTCCTATAAAATATGATCGCCTCTGATGTTGTTTGCTTTGGGGATTGTCGTAAAGCTTGTCTACTTTATATCGCCTGTAATTTTTTGTTCTTCCAAAAGTGGATTCTCTGTCTCTATGACACTGACGTGTCATTCCGTATATTCAAAATCGTCTTCCAACATTTCTTGGCTTTATTTCCTTACCGAACTTCACATTCTTAAGACCACTTTTGAACGGCACAAACAATCTTCTGCACTTTGAAATTGTTTTCATATGATGGAGATAAGCATTGGGCTTGAGCTTCATACTCTTCTTAATCCGAAAAGGAAAGTAAATCTTCCACGAAATTGTCGACATTTTTGAACCAAAACTACGCTTTATTGCTTAATGTTTATACGCCAAAACTTATACCAGTTATTAAAGACACAAACCATAGTAAAAATACGTCATAAGTCATGCTCTTTTCTAGACAACTTTAATTGCTTCTGCCATATTATTTAAACTCACTGGCCCATTGTGCTTAATACATGAAAACCTTTCCTTCTCCCAGAATATTGAATTTTTACTCATTTGCACGAAACCCGAAAAAAAAATGTTTTTCTCTATGAAACTGTGTATGTTGGTGGCCACAGTTTGATTGGCACTTAGTGGCTGGTAGAAAATCCCTTCTTGGATTTGAAACGAATTACACTCAGTTTCAACAAAAATTTGCGAAAAACTATTTTAATTCTGTTGCGTTGCGTTGCGTTGCGTTGTGTTCCGTTGCAGCAAATACAATTTTTATTAAGTCAACTAGAAAAATTATTTAAAAAACAACAACAACAACAACAACAACAACAACAAAAGAAAAATCTTCAATCTACGCAACTTTGATTGTTGAAGTGCATGTGTAACCAGGAAACCACTTTTACACAGTCAAACAAACAATTTTCAATTACAAAACGAAACTTTGTTCGAAATGCTCAACTCAGACTCTTCTTTTTGGGAATTTTTTTTTTCTTTTTTTGAAGGTGTTGAAATATTTTTAGTTTTAATTTTCGTTTTTTATTTTATTTTTTTAAAGTCATGCTTTAAATAGAAAATTTTTTGTTTTTCATTTTTTTTTTCTTGCACCACTACCAACCACTTTTGTTGCATAGTATCAGGAGTGAGAAGGGTGGGGGGGGTAAGTGGAAATTGCAATTTTTTGACAACAATCATCATTTGCTGTTTTTAATATCGTAGTTGTTGTTATTGTTGTTTTTGCTTTTTTTTCCTACTTAGTTTCGAGAATAGACAGACAGACGACAATGTCTGTTTTCTATCTCTATTTTCAATGTGTTATTCCATGCCACTTGTCTTCAATTCGCTTTAAAAATTTTCCATTTTTTCAGACAAACCACCCCCCCCATACACCGGTTTATTACATTTCGTTTGGACTCAAAATGGCAACAACGGACGTTTAAGAAGAGACGACATCGGAAATGCGATTGCAATTGTTTGTGCAGATGATTATTTGAGTTTTCCGCCTTTTGATTGTCAACTCTTTGTGTTCGTTTTTCTCAAATTGTTTTTCATTTAAACGAAGAATATTTTGTTTGAAGATTTTTCCATTACCATTTGGAAGGTTAGATTGTGCTGCATGATTAGAAAGTCAGTTACAATCAGTTACAACAGATATTTTGATCAAATTTACCGAGAGTCCTCAGGTTATGGACTTACTCTTGATAGGAAAGACTGCTCCTCTACTATGATTAACTCCGCGTAATCGGCAGAAGTTTACGACAAACGGTTGCAAACTTGAGAGTAAGGCAGGTTATGAAATTTTCTCTTAAAATATCTCTCCCCCTCATAGGCTACTGTAGTGTGTTTCGAGTTTAAGTAGTGGCCATAAATCACTCTGCGGAGCTTGAGTTTTCCCGCTACTGGCCTCACTTTCTATCTTCTCTGACAGACAGACACAACTTTACGCTTATGGACGCCTAGGCACAGGACCATCTCCAGTACTTAAGTAGAATGTTCACTTGCCAGAGAGCAGACACACTAAGGAATACCAACGCACCCACACATACTTAGTTGATCATTACAACCTTTCAGTCAGGATTGCGACCTAATTTCTGAAGCCACTTATGTCGTGTAAGTTAATTATATACATGAGTGACGGGACCTACAGTTTAAGGTCGATTCTGAAGGATAGATTTTTGGAAAACTTTTCATGGCAATTTATTCTCAAAGTTTTTGCCAGAAGACTGCTGAGAGGAAGTACTCGAAAGAAATATTTTTTCGTATTTCGTTTTGTTGGAGATGTCTAACCGGGAGTTTAAACTAAGGCCGCTCCTCTAATAGGACAACACAATACCTACTAAACTGAGGCGACTTCAAGTAACTGGTGCAGCGCTGCACTTGCTAGAGATCAGACACGCTCCTAAGGAATACCAATCCACATATGAAAATCGGCTCATTTTTTAGTATCGTTAGACTGATTGTGGTATTCGCCAAACGTTTACGAAACATACGTAGTAGCTGTGTGTTGGAACCCATATGGACACTGGAGTTGGCTGCCTTTCTTTAAAAACTCCAAAACAAGCATTTTAACAAGCAAAGCAGAGTTTTGCAAGTACCGACTGAAACTCGCCCTCTATTTTATCGGCAAAACTGGACTTAAAGTAATCATGACTTATAAATCGTATTTGCAAAGCCAATTGCTGGGACCTAAGCTTAAATTTCCTAAGTTGTTCCAGCAAGGACAACTAGACTACAAGCACTTTGTGTAATTCACAATAACTTATTCATCGATTTAACAAGCATTTTTACTGCATCGCAATTAGGCTACGATTGCTCCTTTACAATTCGCCCCCAGGAATGTAAAAAATCCCAGTGAACAACAAACTTCGACATTGAATAACCCTGTAAGTTTTGAGCCAAAATAATATCAAGAGTATGCAGTTAATGTTGCATCAATCATCACAGCTCTGCTGTTCCATTTAGATTACTGACTTTTCATGATTCATGCTTAATTAGCTGCAGCATCCGCATATCTTTGAATGAAGATCAGGTCCTTACGGCATAGATATATAGTGCCTTATAAGAGTGGAAGCCAGGCTGTAAAAGAGCTCATACGTTACAAAAGAAATTGTTGGTGCCACTGATATCATCCTCTACAATTTGGAATCCGAGAATCAGACGCATATTGTTAGTTAACCTTTCAAATTTTTTTTTGTGTTTTTAAACTTCTGTAGCGTATCTGCTGTATGTAGTCTTTAACCTTAACTTCCCAAAAGTAATTCACACCGAAAACAAAGCGTCAAATAGTCTTTATGGCTGCATAATAAACTGCAAGAAAAATTTCAATTGAAATTGAAATGCTTTTGTAAAGATTTGATTTCGGAAAAATCGAATTGAAAAGGAATGTAAAAAACATTGGAATAAATACCCATAATATATGCATTTTCATTACAAAAAAAAATAAAAACTGAGAAAAACTTAAAAACAAAAAAATATCCGAAAAAAAAACTCACACACACACACAAAAATATTATGGGAAAAATGCATTTGATTAGCATCAAATTCACAAGAGGTTTTAACGCTGACAAATGCCAACAAAATCAATAATAATAATTAACACAACAACAACAATACCTTGCACACATGAAAAAAAAATTATGCAATAATAATCCTCTGAAATTAATTAAATTATTGAAAAACAAAAACAAGTTTTTTCTTTTTTTTTTATCTTGCAAACGTTTTATTACTACTTACAGGGTTATTCAATGTCGAAATTTGTTGTTCATTGTGATTTTTTTTTCATTCCTGGGGACGCTAAATGTGGGACAGTGTAAGTAAAGAAGCAATACGTAGCCTAATTGCGATTCAGTAAAAATCCTTGTTAAATCAATCGAATAACTCATTGTGGACTACACAAAGTCCTTGCAGTCTAGTTGTCTTTGCTGGAACAACTTAGAAAATCTAAGGTTAGTTCGCAGCAAATGGTTTTGCAAATACGATTTAAAAGTCATGGTTTCCTTTAGGCCTAGTTTGGGCGATATAATATTGGAAGATATTTTATGTAACTCAGTTCGGCAGAGAGTTTCAGTTGTTACTTGGAAAACTCTGCTTTGCTTGTTAAAATGCTTGTTTTAGACTGGTCAAGAAAGGCAGCCAACTCCAGAGTCTATATGGGTTCTAACGTAGCTACTGCGTACGTTCCGCAAACGTTTGGCGAATACCACCATGAGTCTAACGACACTAAAAAATGAGCCGTTTTTCATATGAGGATTAGTATTCCTTAGGAGCGTGTCTGCTCTATAGCAAGTACAGGGCTGCACCTGTTACTTGAAGTCGCCTCAATTTAATAGGTATTGCGTTGCCCTATTACAGATGAGGCCTCGGTTTAAACTACCGGTCAGACATCTCCAATAAAACGAAATACGAAAAAATATTTTGTTCGAGTACTTTCTCTCAGCAATCTTCTGACAAAAACTCTGAGAATGAGTTGCCATGAAAAGTTGTTTTAAAAAACTATCATTTGGAATCGACTTTAAACTATAAGTCCAGCCACTCATAATTAATACACACAGCATGAGTGGTTGTAATCCTGACTAAAGGCTTGTAATAACCAATTAAGTAAGTAAGGTTTGTGTTTCTTATACCAAATACTCATTTCGAACGCTTCAATTGTGTTGTCCCTGGGATGTGCTCCTTGTCCTTGACCATCTCGTAAGATTTAAGGGGATCTTTCTATTCTATATACTGAGTATTTACATACATGAGGGTATTTCGCTTGAATTGTTGATTTGTCTGGTTAGCCAAACTTTAAATAAAATTTCTTACAATGATGTCTGCAACAAATGATGGTTAGCTCAGGATAAATTTTCATTGAGATTGCTAGTCTCGATTTGCAATTGAAAAATATATTGCCGAACTTGTAAGAACCTATTTTTACAAAATCAGCACAAAAAAAACAACGAATGTACCTGAAATGTGAGTTACTTGTGTAAACACATCATGTTTTTAGCAGGTAAAACAAATTTCCCGAAAAAAATACCACGAAAAAAAACCTTTTTTATTCTGAGTATAGTGAGTGACAGAGAAGTATCATCAGATGACCGTTACCATTACAAACAACAACAACATTTAAATGAAATATAATAGTTTTCAATAATAAATTTACAAAAAAAAAACACTCATACGCGTACACCATATCATATACATATATGTACACACACACACACATACATGCATACAATACATACATACATACGTATATATTTTTTGGTATTTTTTATTGAAACAAGAAAAACCGTTTAAAAAATATTCCACACGCACACACTCATAGAATTTTACTTTAGGCCATAAAAAAAAGGTTTGTTTTTATTTGTAGTACGAAAATAATAGCAAAAAAAAATTTAAAAAAATATAAAAACGGACAACAACAAATAACAAAAAAAAAAAAAAACGCAGCAACTAGCCACAGGTGAAAATTGTTGTTTATAAACAAATAAAAAACAAACAAAAAATAAAATAAAAAATAAAAACAAAAAAAAAAAAATATTTTAATAACGAAATCCAAAAACAAGAATAAAAACAGAAATACAAACCAAAAGAAAAAAGAACTCCAATTCAAAAAACCCAACAACAACAATGGAGAGTTTAAAAACAGTGCGTGCTGATGGACGATACGCTCAGGTTTAAATTCATAAAAAAAAAGAAATTTAAAGAAGTAAAGATAAATTGGTGCTCTATTACCACTTGTACTGGTGTTAAGTAGTGTCACGCAACTTAAATTTGTGTGCTTAGCTTGCCTTGATTGATGAATGTTATCGCAGACATGATACCAACACCATGTAGTTTTTAAGGGCTTAACAAATGTAAAGGAAATGAACCAATATCTCGTACTACTTCGTATTGTCATAGTAAACGTAGTCGAATCTAGAAAGCCCCGGTTAGCCAAACGTTCAAGGAACGTAATGGAGCGAACGTTCGTTTATAGCATATGAAGAGCAATATAAATGCTTACCATAATGCTATTTCGGTTCAGTAATCGTTCTTATTGCTATTCGTATTCTAAAAACGAACGTATGTACGTTGCGTAACGTTGCGTGGACGTTTGGCTAACCGGGGCTTTGGCTATAAAGCCTAATCGATCATTGTCTTGTACATACTGGTGACATTCTCTTTATTTTTACCGGAGAGCTGCATGATTACAATTCTTTGTGATCAGAGTCACTAGAGAAAATCGAAACTACTTACAAGACTTATTTGCAAATCTTGTAATAGACAAAACAACTTAAAGTAAGGGAAGTCTTTTTGTTGTTTTGGGGTTTTCATTGAGAAGCTAGGCCGTAAGCCTGACTGAAGGGTTGTTATGGCCAATTATGTTATGTTATGGTTATCATTGTACATTTTTATGTATAAAAAGAAGATTCGTGACACATGTGCCAATATCAAGATATGTTTTATAGGCCCTTCCCTTTCACCATGAATAGCCGAACAAATGCAAATTGCTAGGAAATCTTACTTACTTAGCTATATTGACCGGTACAACCCTTTAGTTAGGATAACAACCTAGTTACTCACACCAATCGTGTTGTGTGTGCTAATTTTATTCATAAGTGGTGGAAACTTATTTTTTAAGGACTTTAAGGCCATCGAATTAAGGCTCAAACGATACGAAAAGAAGGAAAACAATACACACTGGCATTATAGGACCAGCTGAGCTTAATTTAAACGAGTTTTCACGAAACCACTTCTTTCAACTTGGCGACAACGATTTAGCAAAAGCTACTTAACTGATTATGCTGAAATTTTAAGGCAATGTTCCTAAGATGAGTAGAGTAGTCTTAGCCCGAACTATGATAATTTTTGGATACGTTAGTAATTAA
>QOCX01000041.1:563572-584513 GCA_005959815.1 Sarcophaga bullata | reverse complement strand
TTAAACAATTAAGATAGAAAAAATAGGCGAAACTTGGAAAAATAGAATATTCAAAAAGCCGCCATTTTATTATTTTTTGATCTTTTCAAAATATCCTATTTGAGGCATATTTTCTACAAATCCAATTCGATTTTTGTTTTCAGGCAAGCCTAACTCCTCAAATTGTGGTGTCCACATTTTTAAATGACCTTCTTCAGACTGCCGTACCCTCGCGGTACTTCACCACAATTGAGAAAAGCAAACAAATGTGCGCTTTAACAAATAAAATAGATTAATATGTTTAAATAAACCCTCGGGAAGGTTTACTAACCTATTAAAACAATCAAAATACAAAGCTGTTTAAAAGAAAGGTCAAAAGGTCACATGTAAAACAAGGCAAATATTTATTTGATTGAAATTGAATATCATTAAAGAATATTTTAAATCAAGAAAAAGAGAAAACTAAACAGAAATATTTACTTGGTACACAATGAACAACATTTAAAACTAACCACATCATAAATCTACAATGCCATTGTAGGGTATATTGTTATAGTTTTTGAATATTTGAATCATAATGAATTGATGTAAAATTTCTAAAGGCATTATACATTGCAACTAAATATTGAATGTTTAAATGCATAAATGCATATATGCATTCATACATATGTATGTGAACATATATGCATATTTATTTAAAAAACAACATGAATACATATGTACATGTGTACATACGAATATATTTTATAACAAACAATATAATACAAGTAAAGAAAAATATTTCAACATTTTGTTGTAAATATTGGAAAATAACGTTTTTTTTTTTTTGGCTTAAAAGTATTAACAAAAAAGAAACAAAACAAAGAAACATCAAATTAAATAACAATTTTGTTAAAATATGTAGAAAAAGGTTAAAAAGCAAAATAAATTTTTAATTACATAGAAAAGGCCGTGGTCAAAGGATCGAAGGCCAAAGAGCAAATTGCGTAATTAACTGACTTGAAATGCAATAAAAACGAAATCCACTCACTGCATATCAATTGCAAATAAAATGAGAATTTTTTTTGTAGAAGAATGGAAAGTAAAAGAGATACAATTCGCACCGATTAGATGGATCACACCACAGATACGTACATTAGTTTGGATTCAGAAAACTAGATACTCATTCGGAAAGCTAAAGTGACTCAGATGTTCACCCCAAACAATTTCTGTGGAAAGACCAAAGTGTAGTTATTTTTATGTAAAGCTAGTAAAGTATTGCGGCCAAATGATTGATTTTATTGCCATTTAACCTATATAAACTATCACCTTAATGTCTTTACTAACTCTGTTTTGGCATAATAAACTTTACAACGCTGTATGGCATCAGTTCGGTCTACTATTTGCTAAACTAATACTCTACAAAACGCTCTTCCACCCCGCGCTTCTTTATGGCATGGACACTATTAAGCACTGATGTAGCAGCGTTGAAAGTATTCGAGAGAAAAGTCCTACGTAAGATCTCCGGTCTAGTGCGAGTTGGCGATGATTTCCGCATTCGATCTAACAGTGAGCTGTATGTGCACCTCAACGACATGGACGTTGTTTAGCGTATTAGCTCCACCATGTCGTTCGAATGCGGAAAGAAGCTCCGGCGAGGCCGGTATTTGATGCGGAAATCTGTTGAAGTCGGCGAAGAGGATGAGCTTGTTTGCGTTGGAAGAACCAAATCGAGGAAGCACTGTTCATCGATTGCTGTGACCAACTGATTGCGCCTTGACGACCGAAATTCATTAATCAGATTGTTTATGGCCAATTAAGTAAGAAGTAAGATTTGCTAAACTCCCAAGTATGTCCGTCTGATATGCATTAAGACCACACAAGTTCAAATTACTTGTTCTGGTGCTTTATTCGCCTTGTCACTGAATCTGTACTGTACATACATATGCACATCTGAATAGTTTATCTATTTTAAACAAAATGCTCTTAGAGTCCACAATGTCGGGTTAAATGATCGAATACTCTTCCAAGGTTACTTCTGAATAGTCTAATGCCTAACTCAAATACCTTCACACTGTAATTACTCATAAACAATACTCATGAGAATAGTATGCGCCTATCTTCCGTTTTTCATTCGACGAGTAGACATTTATAATGACCCTTACTACTCTACAGACGACATTCAGCGAAGTTAAAGCAGTCTCGCTAACGAACTAGTACGCCTAACCGTTTCTGTGAATTCCCACAAGATCTAGAATTGAAAAATGAGTGACCATATATCGCAGTCTTACTGATTTTGCTTACCAATCTACATCTAAGGAACTGTGTGTTCGACTGGGCGGCCTGACTATCAAATAATTTTACAATGTTCTTCGATCTATGTGTACTTTGATGGCGTAAGCTTTGCATTAAGGAAACTTATGAGTTTCCTTAACAAAAAAGTCACAAAAATGGCTTGACATAGATGGCAACCAGTAAGCCATCATCCTGTTGATATCAGTTATAAAGATGAGGCTCTTAAAAATGCTGATCTTAATAGCATATGATAGGAATATATTCTCCAAATATAAAGCAAAACAAAGAGGTTACCTGTCACGGCATGGGACATGGCACAATAACAAAGCAAACGGAAATAAATTGCCTTTCAGCAGTCCTCTGGCAAAAACTGCCATGAAAAGTTTCTTACAAAACTGCCGTTCGGAGTCAACATTAAACTGATGGTCACATACGAAAGGGGTGAGGTTCGAATTTAGGTTGTAATCCTCACTAAAGTACTGTAATAACCAATTAAGTAAAACAATTGATTGTTTATGCTGTAATGTGCTGTTCACATTACAAGAAATTTTTAATTTCGAATTGTTCCTGCTTAAAAGCCACACTATTTTTGAAGATTTACAAAAAAAAAAAACGTTTTTTTTTTTTTTTTTTTTTTTTTTTTTTTTTAAATGCATTTTCCATTTTGTAAATCTTTTGTCCATTTGAATATTAATTTTTCTTTTTGTTTTTTTTTTTTTGTTTTTTTTTTATTATTAAATTCGTTACTCTTGCAAAATGAATTCGATAAATAGGCATTCTTTGGTTTAATTAAAATTTTGCATATAAAATTCGTTGGTTTTATCGATTTTCTTTTTATGATTCGTTAAACAGGCTCCCCATTTGGAAAAATTTGAAAAAAAAAAACAAACAAAAAAAATATTTTCCTTCTACCACATCCTTGTTGCTTTTGTCTTCTAATGTTTCGTTTTGCAGCAGAAATGTTAAAAGAAAGAAAAGAGAAAAAACTTCAATAAAAAGCTCATCAAATCAATTTTTTACAACAAATTTGTTTGAAACTAATTTTAAAAGCCAAGCCACACAGTTAAAAAACAAAAAAAAAAAAACAAAAAGATTAAAAGAAAACAAGAAAAATAAACATTCTCTATAAATGGCCATAAGTGTTGCTAATTTTATAAACTTAACTGTATGTTGTGTGATGCTATTGTAATTGTTATTGCTTGCTTGCTTGCTGATGTAGTGGATGGATGGAATGAATATGGAGTTGATGGATGTTTCCATCAACCGATGTACTCATGTACTTGCAATAATTTCAAGTATTTTAACCATCATCATCACCATTATCATAATCATGATAATGATCATCTATCGTCATCATCATCATCTTTTCCTGATTTTTAAAGCCAGCCTGTAGTTTAAGTAGAGTACAAGCACTTGTTATAGAGATTCTGTTTCTATTTTCCTTTTTTATTTTGTACTTTTGTTTTTTTGTGGTATTTGTACCCTACATTAGTGTATACGTACATGGGAATCCATTAGACAAGTATCAGAGAACTTATTGCACGCTTGAAATCCACATAGGGTCCTGAAAATACCAAAGGACTGGGATGACTACATTCCAGTTAGATGACTTTGAAGTCCGGCACGATGTTACATTGCTCCATCATACTATCGTCAAGAAGTCGAAGAGATTTCGAGGAATATTACATTTGATTTGAGACCAAAACAAACAGCATTCAGATCGCCAAAGCCAAGTATGGACAATTGAAAAGCTTATGTATTATAGTCAAACCATTGTAGCCTTTCAGCAGAAGAGTGAGCGTAGACACTGTGGTTTGACAAGGTTGAGTATTATCTCCTCTTCTAACTAATATGGTGGCAGACCCTGTAATATCTTAGGAATAACGGTAGCGTCTTGGCGCACAGCATCCCTAGCATGACTAGAATACTGAGGAAGCTTGTCTGAAACTAAATATTAAAAAACATACACATTCATACATAAATAATTGGTCATTACAAGCCTTCACTCAGGATTACGACCAAGCTTCTCACACCACTTAGGCTGTGTGTGTTAATTGTACACATGAGTGGTGTGGTTTAAAGTCGACTCTGAAAGACGAATTTTTGAGATACTTTTCATGGCAATTTTATTTACACTCCCAGAGCAGAGATCTGCTGAGAGGAAGTTGCCGAAGAAATATTTTCGTTTTTGATGTCTGATCTGGGGTTTGAAACGTGGCATTAGGTCTAATAAGCCAACACAGGTCTAATAAGCAAACAAAATACAAAGTCGCCGTAGTCTACATGGTAATGTGTTCGCTTCTTAGTCGAGATCCCGTGATTCAAACCCCACCCATCTGTAACAAACCAAGAGTACTCTTTGAGAAGTCTTCTGACAAAAACTCTAAGAGTAAAGTAAAATTGCCACAAAAAGTTTCTACAAAATCTGATGTACGGAACCGAATTTAAACTCCAATTCCCGCCACGGATAAAATTTGCACACTCAACGCGGGTTGGTGTAAGAATCTAGATGGATTTTCTGACTAAAGGATTGTAATGATCAGTTACGTAAGACAAAATTTCCAAGTGTAAACTAAAGAATTGAAGATTCTTGGAAATATAATCTCATAAACTGATGGTTTAAGCCAGAACATTCAAAACTCATAAAACATGTAGGCGATTAAGAGTTTTATGGAATTCAACATCACTTTCGCAGCTCTAGGCACTATATTTAGTTGACCAACTCCGAATTTATACAAATATATAGGGGTTGGTGGATCGGCTATAACATATGAACGAAGAACTGTTAACACATAAGAATGGTTCCACAATGGAATTGTAAAGAAAAAACCTTTTAAGAACTAGGGAGGCCAACAGAATCTTACATGGGAAGATGCACAAAATACACAGAAGCTTTTCGATATCCTTGTGCTCTCCTAGAGGGATAACTCGTCTGTAGTTTAAAATAACATTCGTGTACGTTACAGTGTAGAGTATTAGAAAGTCTCTCTTGACCATACAGGATATCCTGGTTTGTTATGTTCTTTTTGTTGTTGTTTTTGTTTTGTACATATTTTTAATGGCCCCAAATATTCATATTCGTTAAAATTTACTATCCTCTGTCTGTCCATATGCAGAATAAAACAAAAATATCATCATCATAAATAAGTGTTTTTTTTTTGTCTATGGATGCTTGTATATATATACATACATACATACATACATACATACATGCATATATATTTACAGTTAAAGTGTTTTTACAAACACCTTTAACTCATAAAACCTGTACAACACAGAAAAAAAACAAAACAAAACAACACAAAAAAAGAATCCTATTTTTGTGTTCATCATTGGGGTTGTAAAAGTAATGCCTGAAGGCATTACAGCAAAATATGCCAAACGAACGAAAAAAAAAACACACACACACACACAAAACACCGAGAGAAGCTTTATTAACCCGTAGAACAAATTTTTAGGTTCATTTTTTTTTCTTTATAAATCGAGGAGAAAAACATTTTTAAAAATAAATATTTTTTTAAAGGTAATAAACAATAACAATAACAACAACAACAGCAACAGCAACAACAACAATAACAATAATAAATACAACAAATTTAAGTTCAGAAAAAGTTTTAAACGATATGCTCTACCATTTGGAAAGTAGAGTCTAATGGAATAGAATTGGTAGAGCATTTCCATGGGCCGATTACAGTCCATATTGTATTGCAATTGGGGTATAGTCTCAGTGTATACTTTGAATGGTTTTGAAACTAACAGAATAGTTTCTGAAATAGGGCAACTTAAGTGGTAAAGTTAGTTAGTTAGTTGTGATAGTTTTTATATCACAGTTGAAATATTAAAAAGATTAGATAAGATTGCCATGAAAATATTCTAAAAACAATCTGTCATTCAGAGTTGACGTTAAACTGTAGGTCCCCCCACTCATGTATAAAATTAACACAAAAGGCATAAGTGGTGTGAGAAGCTTTATCGTAATCCTCATTGTACCATGCCATATTCTTTAGACTTCTTGCAGCAGCAAATATTTCAAAACATGTTTGACTCCATTCACGACAAGTTAGAATGCAATTTATGCTCTCAAATGCAACATGGTTTTTACAACTGAGTGTTAAGACACAGGTTATCCCTATCTATCTAGGCCAATCATCTCTTATTTAATTGTCCATTACAATCCTTTAGTCAGGCTAAAATCTAGTTTCTAACACGAGTTATATTTGTGTGATATTTTATGAATGGAGTGCAAAGCCTGCAGTTTAAAGTCGACTGCAAAGATTAGATTTTTAAGAAGTTTTTCATGACAATTTTATTTCACTCTCAGAGTCTTAATTTTCTTGCCAGAAGTAAGCTGAAGAAATATTTTTTCATATTTTGTTTCGTTCAAGATATTTGATCTGGGATTGGAACCACTGCCTAGAAGACTAGAACTAACTATCTCTACATACATACACACATAATTGGTCAGTACAACCTTTAGCCAGGATTAATACCTAGTTTCTCATATCACTTATGTTGTGTGTGCTAATTTTATACCTGAGTGACAGACAGATTTTAGAGAAACTTTTCGTGGCATTTTTATTTTACAGTCAGAGTTATGCCAGAAATCTGCTGAGAGGAAGTCGCCTACGAAATGTTTTTTTGTATTTTACTTTATTGGAGATGTCTATCCTCGGCCTCACGGCTAATATGTCAACAAACTACCTACAAGACTAGCGCAACTATCTCTACCACCATTAAATCTCTACTACCACTCTTACTGTTACGATTGCAGTCAATGACAAAAATTTTTTCTGACTGCAATAACCCTACTAAGGTCGCTTCTTTGGAGTGGATTTACAGTGCAATCTTGGCGTATCCCAATGCCAAATGCAGTTAGTTACTGCAGTTTCCAATATAGAAATATTGGTTCTGTCCTGTTCATACGCTCTCCTAGTGTGAAATTGCGTTTGTTTTTTCCTGTAGAGGAAAGTTGGTCGTTCATTAAGGCCTTAATCTACTAATTCCTCTGGTTTTGTACACATGCAACATCCTAGCCTTTAGAAAATTCAAGGCTTCACATGCATTTCGAAGTCAATGTTTCTTATTGTTAACGCTACAACTGAAAAAAAAATATTCAACCTGTCACCAATCCAAGTGCAATAAATAATTTATTAAATACAACCTGGAATATTTATGTATTTTAAAAAAAATATTTGAATTAAAAAACCAAAAACACAAAAAAAAACATCCTTAAACAATAAATTTCAAGTATATGGCGGTTTGAAAAAAAAAACGCAACCAATGAGGCACAATTTTTTTGCAGTTTTTGTGGAATCTCGCTTTAAAATAAATCCATTCTCCTTGTTGGCTTTTCTCTCTTTTTGCTGGTGTTACCAAATGACTGTATCATGGAGCGCATAAATAAGCATAATTGAAGACCCAGGCAGGATTCAGAACTTAATCACTGAGTGGGCTATCAACAGCATTTATGAAAAAAAAAAAAAAAAACGTATAGAAAATAATAAACAATCAAGAGGCCGTAAATAAATGAAAAAATAATTGAATCCTAGGTTTTGTTTTTGTTTTTTTTTTTTTTTTTTTTTAATAAAAATTTCAAGTTTTTTTTTTTCCAGTGGCTCTTTTAAACTTCAACTCATATTTTAAGCCACTTTATTGCATGGCCATCATGGGCTGTTTGAAAGAACTCCATAGGCATTACCGCAGTTAATTGCTTTAAATTTTAAAAGGAAGACCACAATTTGTCAAGGCTTATATGCCGTTTTTGTTTCTCTGTGTGTGGGTTAAACAGATAAAATTTAATTTTTTTTTTTTCATTTAAAATCAAATATCTATGCGTTGTATAAATAACATTTCAAAACAACTGAATTAATTATAAACATAAACCTACAGTGGAACCTTTATAATTGCAACACATTCATATCACATTTCATTTCATTATTTTCCTTGTACATTTTTTTGTTTAGCAGCCTTTGTATAGGTCACCCTACATTGTGGTCGTGGTCTTGTTATATTATTAAGCTTATGTGTTATCGTTTTATCGATAGTTTTAGTTTTTATTATAGATTGCGGTATGATTGTGTCAGCCAAACAAAACAAAAAATAGCAACAACAAAATAAACAAACCTGAAACCATAAAAGCCAATATTTTAATTTCAACTGTCAAATGTTTTACAAACGTAATTGACACTAATAAATATAACCGTTCTTTTTCATGCCTATCCGTCCGTCCGTCCGTCCGTCCATCCGTCCCTTCAATCCCAATGTTTGTCGCCATGTTTGTATTGGTTTTGTGGCCAACAACAACAAAAAAATGCTTTTATTTTAACACTTTCAAGTGTTAAACTCATTTAGAAATTTTATTTGGCGATAAACAATTGCCAATTTTCCATAGACAACTGTGGGTATGATGAGGTGAGGGTAGGAGGTATGGAAAAGTGTGAAAAATTTTTTAATAAAATTTAATTCAATTTATTGATGATTTGGGTTTTCTTGTCGCTAATCGCTTTCACTGTGTTTCAATTGTATCTGATGAATGCAATCGGAATTTTGTCACAGCAAGCTTGGTATTAGAAAGGCTTACACATTGTTTAACATGAACGCCTAAAGTATAATGTCCACCTTCCATTGCAGCAATAAAAATAATAAAACTTGTTCGAGACATGTTATGAGCCACCTCGATAAAGGACAGAGAAATTTTTACCGCCACACATGGATAAAATTAACAAACACGACATAGGTGTTGTGAAAAGCTTGGTTGTAATCCTGACTAAATGACCAATTAAGTAAGTTAAGTAAACTGGCTAAAGAAGGGTTTTATCTGCTATAAGTTACTAAAATCAGTCTAGAATATCAAACTTTACAGTATAAAATTGGTTTGTAAGTGATACAACCGTTAATCAATTTGTTGTAAGACATGGCCATGGACTTTGAACTTATAGTACAAGAACTAATTCGGACGAATTCGAATAGACGATCCTCTCCTGAAGAGCAAACTCATACAGGCTTCACTTAAACAACAAGGTGGATAGGAAACTGAAGTCATTTGTAAATAAATCAGACAAATTAGTCCCCTTATGAAAGGCTCCAGACCTCATAGAGGCCTTAATGGGATACTGAGGATACTGACTCTTGAATTGCTATTGATTGAGCAATGGATGGTCATGCCTATATAAGGATGAAAGAGAGTCAGTCAGTCGTCTTCTTGTTCATACATGTTCAATGGACTTTACAATACTGCACACATCTTTCTGCTGTCAACGAGATTAAGTCACCCCGTAAAACGAGTAGACAATATTCAAATTAACCGAGACAATCGGAATATTTATGCCCCGTAACAGGCCGAAAATTGCTAGTTTCGTACCGGCGCTAGCCAGCTCATCAGCATTGCAATTTCAGTTGCGTTTGAATAATCCGAAAATTCTCGTTTTTCATGGACAAGGACGTTAGTTAACACTAGGTTAGGGACTTTATTGCAGCCTCAGCCACCGAAGAAATCGAGAGATTTTTAGAGAAGATACCGCCACCCCCCAAGCACTGTATAGCTTCCAAAATTGCCATGAACTCTGCCTGGAAACACTGCAGTTATTAGTCATTCAGAAGGAGATTTTGTTATCAGAAATCTTAATAGATAAACAACAACAACTATCTTTGTGCCTCAAGAGTCCCATTGGAAACCTGCGGATCTTCAGACCAAAAGTCTATAAATTGGAATGCCTAAAACGAGTTACAAAGTTGTAAGAAACCATTTCATCAACCCAAGTGATCCTATACCTCTTCCTAATATCAGCATATTCTTAGTCTAGGTTTAAAGTCGCCGTGCTCTAGTGGGTAGAGTGTTGGCTTGAGAAGCCTTGGATCAAACCCGAGGTCACGCACTTTACAAATATAAGAAAAAAATATTTCTTCGGCGACTTTGCCTCTCAGCAGATTTCTGACAAAAACTCTGAGAGTGTAAATAAAATTGCCATGAAAAGTTTCCAAAAATATGTCGTTAAACTGTAGGTCCCGCCTGCCTCTCATGTATAAAATTAGCACAGCACAACAAACAGTGGCGTGAGAAGCTCAGCCGTAATCCTGACTGAAGATCGTAACGGCCAATTATGTATGTATGTCTTAGACAGGTTTGGACAGGATTTGATTGCATTGAGTCTTACTGCTACCAGCGCAGTTCCACTGCCGTAATACTAGGGCAAAGAGGAGTCCGATGAGTATAGCAAATCAGGCCTTGGTTGAAGTGAAATAGAGAGAGAGAGAGAGCACTAGTTATCAGGGCAGCCAACTATCCGCGTATTCTGTCGTATCAGTCTGCAGTGGCATTGGCGTTTCTTTCCACCTTTCACTAGACATGTCCCATGTAGAGCAAGGTTGGTTTCCCATACAGCCCTATAGAGCTAGTATTTGATGATTGTACCAATTTTAAATGCCTTCAATGAATTTTTATTTAAAAAACAATTTCAATTTTCGTATTGCTTTTGTTTAAATGATTAATTTTGCAAAAAAAAAAAAAAAAAAAAATTTCAACTCATTTGCCATTCGTTGGCAAATGATTCTTCAAAAGAAATGTGGTGACTGTGCGTAACTGAATATGAATATTTTCACACACGTTTAATGCGCTTCAATTATTTTGTAACTTTTTATTACACAATTATGCTACGACTTTTTTTGTCGTTGTTGCTTTTAATATTTTTTTTTTTCATTCGGATTTTCGTTGGCCAGTAATAATTTCAACAATTTTTCCAATTGCATCTTCATTAAAATCATTGAAAAATTAAACACACATACACACACACACACATATACGCTCACACATCGAGTGTGTCTATCACATTTCAATATTCAAAAAAAAAATGAAAAACTTTTTAACTTTAATTTGCAATCCTTTACACAAATTTTTAATTTAATATTATGGCCACGCTCTCTCTCACTCTCTCTCTCGCTCTCTCCTTTTGGTTTTGGCTTTTTCTCTTATTAATTAGTCATAATTTGTAATATTTTTTTTTTTTGTATTTTATTTTCATTGTTCGTGTTGTTGTTTTTGTTTCTGGCCAATAATTTCCTTCATTTTTTTTTCGCCTGTAACAATACAGTCAATGGTGTGGTAATTGTATGCGCGTGTGTTGCAACATTATTTTTTCTCCTTGTTTTTGTAAAATTTAATGAACCATTCCAATCCATAAATTATGAACGAATGAAAAATATTTGTTGTTGTCGCAAGTGAAACAAAAACAAAAAACAAAAAAAAAAAGAAAATTGTTTGTGGAGAAAGAAAAAAGAAGCAGAAAATTTTGCGGTAATTTTTATTCGATTGTTTCGTTTTTTTTCGTTTTTTTTTTTTGTTTTTATTTCGTTTAAAATGTTAAATAAATTAAAAATCGTATTAAAAACAATTAAAGTATAAACATTTTTGCACTGCATGTGTATTACAACAACAACAACAACAACAATTACAAGCCAATAAAGATTTTCTGTCCAAATATCCCGATAGACTTCAGTCAGTTACTACAGGGTGAGCCAGCCATACAAATAACACACAGAAATTAATCGAATACAAGCTCATAGTAAACAGCTTCGCATTTCGGTTTTAAAATTACCAGTTAGTTTCCTGTATATTTTCTTCAATAATATGCTTATCACTATGATGCTTTGAGTATTTCACACTCTATGCCTAATCTAATACAATATGCTCCATCTTCGACCATCATTTTATGAGGAATTTTGTTTGGCTTTTTTCTCGCAAATTTTTGGGAATTTCTTAACACTTAGTGAGCTTCGTCATTGAACATTTATTTTCAACTCCAGGCTGGCTTTTACCAATCATTTTGATAGTTTTAAGCAGCTTTCGCTTAATACGTTCTGTTCATAAAATCTGGATGCCAAAAACTCATCTACAATAGATTCTCGCCAGATGATCGTAGACAACTCAAAGGTTGCCAAGATTGAAATTGAAGCCTATGGGTACAGAATTGTAATTGAAAACCTTTGTCGAATACCGATCCTTAACAGATTATCTCGAATTCTCACCACCTTAAACCACTTTCATTTCTAGAAACACACACCCTTGAACTGTCACACACGCTAGAATAGCTTACTTACCTAATTGGTCCTTACAACCCTTAAGTTAAGATCACAGCCTAGCTTGCAGTACTTTTTATCCATGTGTGGTGGAACCTACTTAATAGTCGACTCCAAACGAAACTTTTTTTTTACTAACAGAGTTCTTCCCAGAAAACTGCTGAGGGAAACCCGTATTTTTTTTTGCTCGAGATGTCTGAGCCCAGAGGTTAAAATACAATCTCTTGACTAGTAATCCAACACGCTACCTACTAAACTATGGCGTCTTCAGCACCCGTAACTGTTATTAATTCGTCTTTCAATATCTATAATATATTTGCAGCAAGTCCTAGAATAATAGGGTTACCAACTACCTATACAAACAAACTACTTTATTTAATTGTTAGTATTGACTGTAGTAGTGAAGAACTCTTTTGTACCTATATTCTCAGGTGATCAGTGTTCGGCGCCTTTTTTTCTTTCTTTTTCTTCGAATCTGTTTTTAGCGAAACCCTATTACCACTAAGCCTTGTCCTTTTAAAATAATTTCTTTTATCGAATAACTTCATCAACAATACTACGAAATTTAACAATTGTAAGCGTTGTTCTCTGTAAGACTGGCCTAAATATACACGTTTTTCGAAGACAATAATAGGAGGGATTTTGAACAGATAACTTTACTATAAGGACTGTAAGGACAACATAAATCACAATTTGAGTTTAATTTCGATTTCGAAAAAAAAGACCCTGAAACTTGAAGGATCGTTACTGTTTAAATTGATGCAACATTGTTGCAGTGTGTGTGCTACAGAAACATTTCGTGCGTTATTGTTTAATCAACAGCACAACAGAATTCGTAATGAAAATTACAACAACGACAATAACCAATAATTATACACGACAAACACTTTTTTGTCGTTGGAGTAGTAAAAAGAAACTAAAAGAGCGAGAACGAGGAGAAAACATTTAAAAACTGCTTGTTTAACATACTACAACTACTACTGCTGCTGCTGCTGCTGTTGCAACAACAATAATAATAAGAATATAAAAAAAAAATAATAATAAAATAAAATACGTGTACGTATGTATGTATGTATGTATGTATGTATGTATGATATACATTCATACTATGACGATGAAAGAGAGGAAAAGTAAATTTTATTAAAATCCAAAAGAAATTAACATAACAATGTTGACTCATTAACATAAGTTGAAGCAAATCAATATATGCACACACACACACACATACACATGCATTACATTTATATACTTACACATGGATTTCAAGCATACATGCTTGTATGCTTGTAAGTGTACATTAAAAGATGTCCTTTACATAACAACACAAATATTTTCATACATTCCATAGCAATAATCATACAATATACATACATACAACACACATACAAATGCAAAAAAATAGATTTCCATTTATGAAGATGCTGTTAAACCAACTGAAGGAAAGAAAGAGAGTGAGAGAGAGACAGCACAAGCGTGAAGTGTAAAGTTATTGAAATTGCATGTTTCAGGAGAGAAAAAAAATAAACGAATTTTATTTAATTTTCAATTTGCCTACGTTTTAAAGGCATCAATAGCAAATAATAAGCGGCTCCTTTTTAAATTGCGACAACAACATACTCATATTACAACAATCATGTGGTAAAATTATATTGAAAAATAATTTTCCCGTTTTTTAATTCAATTTTTTTTTCCAAAGAAATAAATTTACTGTGCATAACAATATTATTAACCCACGCAATATATTACAGCAACTGGACATTTAAGATTCACAATAAAAAATTCACTATTAAGATTCTATGTATGAATACTTTTGCGCAACACTGTGTCTTATATATTATTGAACAAAAACTTTATAAATATTGTTGTAAAAATAACAGCAACAACGATAAACAAAATGATTACCAACAATAATAAACAATCAACATAATAAAATATTCCCGTAACATTTTTATTTCCTTTTCTTTCTCTCTCTATCTCTCATCTTTTTTGTTATTGTAAATCAAATTAAAAGACCGTTAAAGGTATTAAAGAAACGAATACGTAAACGCAGTGAGCATAAGTTATAGCCAAGCAAATATTGATTTCTTTTTAATACACTCTTTACACCATCCACCCAATAACAAACACCAAAGGCTCTCACTCTTTCTCTCTCTCACTCTCTCTCTGGAGTACACTCGCTCGGGTCCACATCGTAAATAAACACAATTAAAACTCCATAACAATATGATTATCAACTAACCAATACAATCAATAAAACAAAAACAAGAAAAAAAAACTCGTGCACATGCACATGCAACATACATACATGCGTACATGCAAGCTTTCTCAATTAAATCCGTACAATTTAAAGATCCTTTAAAACACCATATGCTTGGCGTGTGTTTGTGTAAGTGTTTATATGTGGAGACTTAATGTGTAGTAAAGTTGAGTATAAAGAAAACAGCTTTAATTGTTATTGCTATTGTTATTTATAAATGACAGAAACTCACACACATTCTTACACACTCCGTTACACAAACACAAAGCCATAGAACAGAAGTGTAGAACCCAATAAACAGCACTGCATTCACAACTGCAATGTAGACTGTTAAACTGTAGGTAACAAAACAAAGTAAACTCAAGAAATTAGAAAATCCACACTTTTAACCGTGGGAAATAAAAGTAGACAACCACTATTTTCTAAATAGTTTTCAATGTCAAAGACGAACATAAGTAACTAACTTAAGAGTTCCTCACTACTATAATCAAAATTAACAATTAAAAAATAAAAGTAGTTTATTTGTAATGTCAGTTGGTAACACTATCATTCCAGAATCTGTTAGAAACTAACTACGGATATTGAAAGACGAACTAATAATAGTTATAATCGCAGAAGTCACCGTAGTCTAGTATTAACTCATTAAGCGAGAGCTTGTGTTCTAACTCCTGGCTAAGGCATCCCGAACAAAACAAAATACAAGAAGTCTTCAGGCAAAAACTCAGTGAGTAAAATAAAGTTGCCTTGAAAAGTTTCTCAAAAATTTTGTCGTTCGGTGTGGACTTTTAACTGTAGGTCCAGACACTCATGGATAAAATTAACACATACAACACATGGATAGTGTGGAGCTAGGTTGGAATCTTGACTAAGTGGTTTTAATGATCAAATAAGTAATTAGGGAAGTGTGGGGTTCATCTGGATATTTGTGTGTTTCTTCACATTGATTGTAATCCTTGAAATTATGCTGTCGCCTAGTTGAGACCCATGTTTGTAGCAATATTTCGTTGCATGAAGTGTTTGGTGTTAAACTTGTTTAATCTCGTGCTTTAGTTTTCATTTGATTTGTCTCAAGCTTAAGTTTAACAGTTAAACTTGCCATAACTTCTAGTTTTACTTGCATATTATAAATTCAGAACTTGTTCTGAGGTGTTCCTCTGCTCTCTCTCTCTCTCTCTCTCTCGAAACAGATCTGATCATCAACAATCATCAAATGCCTCTTATGCAACGACTTCATACCTTTCTAGCTAAACTGTTCAGCCTTTATCTTCTTCATATGAGCTTATTATGCTGAGTGCTTTGTATAAGTCATCAGTCAGCTGATGTGTTAAAATAAAAATGAAACAATTTGACCCATTGGGTTACAATCTTATCTTAACGATTGTCCTTCTGTTGGTCATTAATTAATTGTTCTTGTGTGAGCAGCCTTAAGAATGACCACAAAAACAGTCAAATCTCATATAACACCCGTATATCTGCCAAAGAATTCTTGTGCACAATTCTTAACTTAATTAACCAGGTTCCACTGTAATGCGTACTTTTTTTCTTTTTGTTTGAGAGAAAAAAAAATTTTTAACCCATAATATGATTTAACTCCTGCTTAACACACTTAAACAACATTTGCTTGCATTGGCATTCGTTGGGTGTTTGTATTTGTGTTTGTGTTTGTATATGTGTTTGTATTTGTATTTGTAAAGCATTTCATTTCTGTTTTGCTTGCTTGCTTGCTTGCTTGTGAGTATGTCTGTTTAAGATTTACTGTCACCTTAACCATGAATCCTTTGGCAACACCTACAAGACCAGGCAACAATTGCATATTAAGTACGTACACACACACACATACACACAGGCACACAAACAGAAAGTAAACACAACACACATGAAGAAGAAGTAGAAGCAAAAGAAGAACATTTTTTGACCACATTAACATTAACGGCTAAAAACTTGAAGTTTTTATTGTGTACCATAGGGGAAGTATTGTATTTACGAGATCCAGAATTTCATGTAAAAAGGCTTCACTTTCTTCCCAAAGAGGGGTTGCGTTTAAAGCAAGGGCTTTAGCATATCAAAAGCAGGAAATGCAATGAAATTGCAGTAACAACACAACAATTTTAATTTAAACGTTGGACATTGTTGTTGTTGTTGTTGTTGCTAGTGGTTGAAAAAAGAGAAAGACAATCGAAAAAGTAAACAAAAATTTAAATTCACTTCAGTTTAAATACAAATGCCGCCCATTTTTAACAGCAAAATCCAAAAGCATAATGCCAAGAATATATTGCCAAAGCATATGAGATAGCTAGGGAAGGGATTTTTAAAGTAAATTTTGGTATATTAAACAGCATTTAATTAATTTTTTATATTATTTCCATATTTAATGAATTCATTATTAATAATTTCTTTTTCTTTCTTTTTATTTTTTCATTACAGGTAAGCACAATACTTTTTAAATAAAAAAAATGTTGAAAGCACCTTTCGTAAGTACTATAAGAAAATCAGGTATTTTGTTAAAAACGAAATCTTTTGAAATCCATTTGAAATCACATCGTTCAGAAGCTCTATCGGCAGCAGGTAAATCTGACTTGCCAATTGCTATATGCTCCCACCTTCTTCAGAAAACTCTCCAATAATGAAAGTGAAGTGGTCCTATGGTAATGAATCGCTTTGTCTGAACCGCTCACACGGTATTAAAAAGTTCAAAGAGGTTCATTCCTACCTTTATTGCTGGAGTTACTTAACATCACCATGCACAACCTAATCAGCTTTGCTGGAATACCGAAGTCAGACATTTCAATATAAACACAATCCCCTATTGAGCTTTCGAAGACTGTATTATGGTCAACGAAAAAATAATGATGATAGTTTTAACGTAGTGCAGTCGCACTGATAAGTTCCTATCAGGGTTTGACGAGAAGAGATTTCGATGTTCATTTTTACAAAAAGCTCGTAAGGATGTAGTTGACGCATATCGTAAGTGTTCCGTTTTTAGGAGGAAGAAAGAACCCCAAGGTTTCAATCGTTAAGCAAATTTTCTGCGAGCCAATTTTGTAAACAGGCCAGTGAATGCATTTTACCGCAACAGTAGGGCTTCCAACATTACTGCCCTTAAGTGGCAGAATTAAAACTTTGGCTTCTTTATGACTGCCATTATCGATTAAATCCCGTACATCATGTCTTGTTAGGTTTTAATAGCGAATGGATATCATCGTCGCGTTGTAAGAGCATAAATTGTCTATACTGAAAGACTCTCACACCTCTCCCATCCCTCCAAAGGATAGTAACCACAAACATCATTGAAAGCTCAGGCGAAGACATTTTCTTTAAAATAAGTTGTAAAGCAGTAAGGTTTGCTTATTACTACCGTTAATTCAATGTGAATACATTTCCTAAGAAAGGCACACATGGCTACCCTATTGTTCTAGGACACGCTGTGATATACACTACACCCAGGTTGTTGCAGGGACATTACCCATCACCTTTGACCATTTATAGAGAGGATTTGCTACGGAACTAATGGTTCTTCAACACATTAGCACTTTGCCAAGTAATTTGCGTTTAGTTTTCATTGGTTGACGAATATTATTTTACCACGGGAGAAAGTATTGTTGCACCGTCACAATTTGTAGTCAATCAGTGTGAGATTCGAACATACGGACTACAATAAAAGCTCGCATTTCAGTGCAGCCTAGTTGTGGTGGATTTTAAAAGATTTATGGTGCGTGATATTACACAACCTCACTGTTGATGATGATCCTTTTTCATTTTTGTTTCATTGAAATGGTCACGTTAAGAGCACCTTCGCTACAAACAAATTTTCGACATTCATTTCACATTCCCTTAGCCACTGCCTCTGGTTCACATATGAAAAATATTTCATCATCTTAACACCCCATAATGCTGGACAGTTTCCTGAAGGCAACACATTTACAATCGATTTCATTACAGCTTTGTTACTATTTCTGATCAAAAATTCGGACTCGACAAAACTCTCCCATTTTTCTTTTTTGTTTGCTCTTGTCTATCACAACATAACATACATAACGAATGTAAACCTACCTTAACGATCATGCTTTAAATCAGTCATTCATCTTGTATTCATTTATTCTTGACATAAGACACTGTTCACAAAAAATTCGGCATTAGAATTAAGCATTTAAACAAATTTACAGAAAACATTGCAATGTTTCATCAATTTATTCCAATTTACAAAATAATAACAATAACAAGTCAACAGTAAGTTCTCGATGTTGCCAAGCGGAAAACGTATTCTACTCTTAAGAACGGGACAAGAGATATTTCACTTCATCTGATCAATTTACTATTTACACCATATAGGCGAAGGTGAACTATCTTGAGACTTCTATATCTCTTATAAATATAAGCTCTTCGTTGCGGATTGCTTACGCAAATTGTTTACGTAGGATTCTCCCTCTCTCTCTCTCTCTCTCTCTGTCGCTTAAAGGACAATGCCTCAAAGACGAAATTTGTTATTTATTCGTTAACCGTATATAGAACGCTCTTCAGCGAAGAGCGAAACGCCAACACGATCATTCCAGGCAATCACAGTATAACGTGCTCCAAAACTAGCGTGCCTAAATACTGTTTCTTACAAGGCCTTGCTGAATTAGTTGCTATTCCCTTAAATTAAAAATCCAAAACAGGCTGCAAAACAATTTTATGTAAACCGGATTTTATGTGAACCGTGTTTTCTCGACATTCTCTGTTACAATGGACTTTTTGTATGTGTTCACGTATTGAAAGATTTGATTGACATTTTGTTAAAGAGACGGACAACAAAAAAAACCGAATTTTTATGTATTAAGATACTATTTGTTGTTGTTGTTGTTGTTGTTCTTGTTGTTGTTGTTGTACATTTTAAAAAATCATAATGAAATATTAGAGAATACATTATGGAAAAATTATTCAAACTTTTCTATAAAATTAGGCTCGTTTGGCTGACTGGTTGTTTGGTTGTTGATTGTTAGCTGGCGGCTGGATTGATTGGTATTGTACGGCTGGTTTGACTCGTTTCAGTATAAGTTTTTGGTTCTAATCATTGAATATCGTCGCCCTTTTATGGAAAATCATTTTGAAAATCTAATGAATGTAATTTTTGCATTTTTACTAACCAAAAACATACACACACACATACACACACAACCAACCAACCATCTCTCATGTGTGTGCGTGTGTATAGTACATGACAAAAATATTCATATTCATTTAAGCAAATGAATGTACAATTCATATCCAACACATACGAGAGTACATGCCATACCATTGCCATCCATGGCAAAAGGAAAAACAAAATAGAAAAAATTTGGGAGGGTTTTGTGCAGTTTTAGCAGTGCCAGAGCATTTTAAATGCGATTGCAAATATGAAATAATTTTGATTATTAAACGTAATAATCAAGATTTTTTTTACTTTACGTTACGTTACGTTCCATACGATTTGATGGTTGTTGGCATAGGTTCACAATGCTATTCAGTGTAGCATTAACATTTAAAATGTATGCGAGTGCGAGCCCATAGTACTTGAAAATATAGAAGTAGTAGCAGTAGCAGTAGCAGTAGTCATAGAGTAGTAGTAGAGTAGTAGTAGTTTGTAGTACATGGCTACTACACCCAATTACTATGAATTAGTCATTCATGCAATGAAATCTGTATTAAATGTTTTTCAGTTTTTCACATTCATTTGATTTCTGTCTGTCTGTCTGTCTGTCTGTCTGACTATTTGCCTGTGAATATCTCGTTGCCGATTGAACAATTTTTTTTTCTTGTTTTTTGTTGCTAAAAATCTAATAAAAATAAATGTTTTATTTGTCTAGAAACCATTCTGCAGATATTTTCCTCTTTCCCTTCATCCCCATGTGTGTTTGTATGTTTTCCAGCTGCTATGAATTTGTAATTTTTTTCGATTTTTTTTTTTGTTTTTGATTTTAAAATTCTCATAAATTTGATTATGATTCTTATAGTTTTTTAGGGGGAAAAATTAATTTTGGTTTTTGATTCTAATTTCATGGAAAATGCTATTTTCATATAAAACGATTACAGTCGAGAGGAATAATAGAATCCATGTATTCATGCCATGCACGCATTGCTTATAAATTTATTGTGAAAAATTGGGTGAAAATACAAAATTATCACGGTATTGGACATCGTTAACTTTCCGCCTAGTCCATCTTCCTGTTAATACATGCCTGTCAAACCAAATCCCATCTTACCGGCACTACATGGCTGGCAAGTCATGTTCCCTCTTTCTGGCAATACATAGATGTCAAGCCATGATCACTTTCTTCTGGCAATACATGGCTGTCAAGCCATATTCGGTCTTTCTACACAATACATGGCTGTCAAACCATGTTC